>PYXC01001490.1:597500-645000 GCA_015244755.2 Tenualosa ilisha
ACACACTGTTAGGACTAACAGGATTTCAAACCTACTGCAGTACAATACACAGCGACTATACATGGGTATATTACTAAAGTTTGTATTTCATCATGTTACACTATGCCATTACATTGTAAGAACTCTTTTACTGCAGGACTGTTGTTAGATAACAGCTATAGTCTGTAATTGAATTGGCTAAAGCACCACATGTGTACAACATGATTCCAAACAGTGCAGCTGGAATCAGTATGACCAGGGCCTTGCACATCTACAGTATTGTAAGCAGTCGACTAACTTCCATTGTTTCTGATTGGCCCGTTTTTTGGCAAGCAACCACACACACAGGTCACCCTAAGCAACGCTGCACATGACTAAAGACACTGTAAATACCACTGGGAATATTACACAGACAGGCTACTGTAGCAATGCCCAGCACATACAACACAGTAGTACTTCCATTGTTAATAAAGGCCCACATAAACCCTAAAGCCCCACTCTGACTATCCAGCTGCTCGACCATCAGAACGTGTGTGTGTTTGAGCGGCGTGTGACAAGGACAGGTAAGTTGACGATTAGAGAAATGATGTGATTTGTTACCGAGATCAAATTATTTAGACTTTTCCTCAACGCAAGCGTTTACCAATGGGAATGAAGGATTCTGATAATTGGCAGATAACTCTTAAGAGCGTGTTCCGTAGAGGTTACGGAATCACGAGTTCATCCCAGTTAAGTCCTTGAGGGTTCAGGGCTGAGGGATAGGGGGATTAGGGATTAGCCCAGCATAACGTGAGGCTGGAACGGCGCAGGTGGAGTTGTGGTGCCGTTGCTCACCTGTAGACGTCCGTCGAGCGTCCTCTGGATGGTGACGCACTTGCTGGGGTGGACGCCATTGGTTGTGATGGCGGTGATGAGGGAGTCCAGCTCGTCCTTCTTCTCCTTCAGCTTCTTGACCAGGCTCTCGATGGCGCGCTTGGCGAAGCCCTCGTTCTCACCACCCTGGCGGTGGCACATGAGGCTGTGGACGATGCTCAGGCACGCGTCGTTACTGTTCGGGGGGTTCACCGACATCCTGCTGCACACACACACACATACACACAGAGGGACACACACACACACACACGGAAAGATGGGGGCATGGAGATGTTAACAAGTTACAGAGAAGAGCATTCACATGGCATGTTTACTGTGTCTGTAGAGTGTGTGTAGCGGTATACAGTAGGTGATGGTAGCATAGCGATTAAGGAACCTGGTTAGCATGCTAGGAGCCTGGAAATTGTGGGTTCAAATCCAAGCTCCCACCTTTGTACCCTTGAGCACTTAGTTGCTCTAGAGAAGACTGGACCTAATTGATAGCTGACAAAGGTAAGTCACTTTGGAAAAAATGCTAAATGCATAAAAGTACATGTACGTGTATGCAGAGAAAGCTACAGACAGTGTAAGAGTGTGCCAAAGCACTTAAGAGCCAACAGTGAATGATATGGATGACAAGGAGGAGTCCTCTAAAGGCATGAACATATAGACTTCAGCTTCAAGACTTTCATTGTTGTTGAGCAGTTGACTGTACAACGCAATTAGCCAGCAAGGTCACAAGGGTGCAAGGAAGAGAAAGTGTAAAAGTGTCAAGTCCAAATGACCAATGAGACAAAAGACTCTGACCAGTCTACTCTCACCCACCAGAGAATATTACTGCTCATAACTCTTGTCTTTGTCTCACAGAAATAGCCTTCATGAGCTCATTACTGAATTCCAATCAGTTTCTCCTAAAACCCCCACAGACACAAAGAAAGAGTATTTTATGATCTTAACTTAAACTTCAATTGGATTTAACTGAGTTTGGACAATGAAGTAGGCTTAGGAGTTTAAATTAGAGACACTGGTTAGTGTCTTATTAATTCTGAGCGATTTCTCCTAAGAGTAAAACACAACTGAACTCAGTGTCAGACTGATTTGTTTCCGTAAGACAAAGTCAAGACTGAGTGGAAAGACTGAGAGAAGGCAGAGTGCACAGACTTGGAGAATATACAGTTTAAACACATTAGATACAGAACAGTATGGGAATATAATCCCGCATGGGAACATAATCCCACATGAGAATAGAGTCTCATGAGTATAGAAAGGTAGAGCAAATACCAGGACCAAAAAAGTGGGAATACTATGGCACACCAGTTGGGTTGTGTGACACTTCATGGTCAGTACTGATGGCCATTTAACTCCCTTCCTTCATTTGTAATGGCTAACAGGTCATTGTAACTAAAGCACTACATTGTAGCACAAGAGCTCATTGTTACTGAGGCATTACATTGTTACTAAAGTTGTTATAGTAACTCGGGCATTACATTGTAACTAAAGTGGCCAGTATAACTAAGACTCTACATTGTAATAAAGTGGCCATTGTAAACATTACATTCAGTAAGTTTACCTGCACATCTAACTCGAGCTATTGGCGATAATCGAGCTGGTGCTTTAACTGGAGGCTCTAATTATTTTGAGTATTCATGCACAGGAAGAAAATCAAAGTGCGTTTGACTCCGTGGCAGCAGGTGGCGATATACTCCCGTTCGCATTTCTACCAGCCTAGCCCTACAGGCGAAGAACAAAAAACAAGCATTTTTTAGCTAAACCAAAGATGCTAGATGATAAACCATACACTTCCAACGTAAATTTGAAGACTATGGGGATATTTGCTGGGAATATGAGCAAAGTGATGGCCACTGTAGGTCCATTTAATACATACTTTACTTTTGATTGTTTTGAACAAGAGACACATACTGTACATCTGTGCTAACTAAGCTAGCAGTGTTGTTACCGACCTCTGTGTCTTCGACATTTACGAGAGGGGAGTGTCAGTCCTATCTTAGTTTGGCTGCCTGCCTTGTCCGGTATACATGCAAGACAAATCCGATTTCCAATCGCATTATCAGGCTGTCTTAGCCGGGCTATGAGTAGTCCAGTTTAGTTAGATTTCAGCTGGACTAAGGTGTTTTCAAGGTGTTAGTCAGTCTAAGTTTTAGTCAGACTAAGGCAATAACTTGATTTTCTCTTAGTGTATGTATTGAAAGGGTTCCATTGGAACTAAAGCAGTCATTGAAAGTGTCCCATTGGAACTAAAGCTAAACTGTCTGTCTGTCTCTGCCCCTGCTGTCTGTCTGTGTGCCACTGTCTGTCTCTGCCCCTGCCAGGCCTTCTGTCTATCTGTCTATCTCTGCCCCTGCCAGGTGTTCTGTCTATATATCTGTCTGCCTGTCTCCGTCCCTGCCAGGCGTTCTGTCTGTCTGTCTACGGTCCTGCAAGTAGGCCTGCTGCTTAAGTATCTGCTTTTCTGTCTCTCTGTCTCTGGTCCTGCCAGGCATTCTATGTGTCTGTCTGTGTCTCTCTGTCTGTCTGTCTGTCTGTCTCTGGCCCTTCCAGTACTGCTGAAGTTTCTCTTTCACTGACTGCCCCATCCTGGGGTGACATTTGATATGAACAATCCCATCATTGCATGGACAAACTTCTCTATGCATCCTGTCATCATTATCACTGAGGGCCCCCCCCCACACACACACTCTTCATCCTGTACTTTCATAGCCGAACTTCTCTATACATCTCATCGTAACAGTTGTCAGAGAGGGTCCACACACACACACACTCACACACACACACACACACGAGCTAAGCTACAGTGTCCCAATGAGTCCAAACTGGCACACCAATGGTTAAAGTAGGATGGTAATTCAAGCCCACTTCTCCAACACCAGGCCACTCCTGGACAGCAGTGGACTCGGCTCTCTGATGATCTGGCCCAGAACTGGCCATTACATTACATTAGTTACCTCTGAAGCTGAAACTTAAACAAACAAAAACAAAGAAAAAACACACACAAAAACACAAGTAACGCCAGTGTGTGTTTCTGACAAAATGATAACCTGATAATGATCTTGATTACCACGTTCAGGGTCATCACTGAATCATTATAGGATCAGGGTGGGTCTGTATCATGATCACATGTACATCTGTCTGACTATATCTGATCTTGGTAAAACACAATCCGCTCATATTGGGGGTGGAACAGGTGAACCCGCACACCCACCTCTGAATTTGATCAGCTCTGTCGTGACAGGGTTAAGTTCATATACAACTCCATTTATCCCACATGCGTGGCCTGTGGTCCGGGGGGGAAACTGCATCCAGTTAACCGTTATTAAATTTCGTAGAAGGTAGAAAAGTGAGGTCTGTTTACTCCACTGCGGACAAGCGAATGCAGCGATAGCCTACCATATTTGGACATATCACGTCATCGAGTCTGCTGTCTAATTTCACGAGGTCCCGATATGAAAGCTACAACTAGGGGCAAACACTTTAACGACATATATTAACTTATGCACATGCCATTTGCGACGAGACGTCTTGGCGCAACGCTTCATGAGCCTTGCAAATCAAATCCAAATCCAACATACGGAAGGAGTAGGCTATACGGGGAGGGTAAACGACAGTGCCTATAGCTATCGTCGAGAGATGACCAGGGTTTGTCACGAATAGACGAAATAGCCAACAGGCAACAATTGTTTATTAGCGCGAAGTCTCTGGTATTATCAAAGCGAACAATGTGAGAGGCGACACACCTCCGCCAAGGGCTATCGCATCCAGTCTGGGTTTGACAAGGTGGGATATGCCCTCCTCCCTAGTCCCCAGCTTCTTATTTGCTCTTCGTTCTGGCATGTCTGTCGTGACAAAAACAAGCCTCATATTTTTCATAAATCGCTCTTACTTACACATCTGTAGCGGTGCTGGGGGAGTCGATCTGGAGCAGATAACGTGGACTGGTGAGGTAGAGGCTAGGCTATCCGAATCCCCTTCCCTTCCCCCCTCCTCCCAAACTATCTGTCTCTATCCAAGTCGATATCAGACTCTATCAGCCTCGCTGTCTCGGCTCGTGCATCCTGCTCGCTCTCCCGAAGCCTCTCGCTCTCTCCCTGGACTCGGCACAATAACAAAAGCGGGCAGACGTTGTGCGTGTGAGCGTCTCGCCAGGCTTCAGCCAATGGGGATCCCGGTCTCAGAGGGACAGCGTCTCTCGACCAATGGCAGCGTCGCTCTCACGGCTGGGCCCCCGGGCCGAGGTCTGTCTGGGTCGCGTCTAGATTGACATATCGGCGCGACTGTTTTTTTAAGGTGGCGCCGCCAAGATTTCCCCGCCCCCTTGCCCGGCCCACTCGCACCCCCACCCGGTCTCGTTTGGGCCCTCTCGGCTTTCAACCCGTCGCTTGTATCCCACTCCACTGAGTCTGGTCGTGGCAGATTGATCTTCATCTCTATCAATGTTTTTTTTCCCTTTACGAATATAATATAATACAATATAATATAATATAATATAATATAATATAATGCATTGTAATATGCATTTCAATTGTGCTAAAATAAAAACATCTGCAGACCATCCCCACTGATTATTAATTCAAATCTTCATGAGAGGGTAAAGTATTTATTTTACACACAAGTCTGCCCATTACACTTACATGATAAGCCATGGCATAATGCACCAAAGCCTGACTTTCTTGGACAGCAAAAAAGCTTTATTTCACTCTAAAGGATCCGATGATTATGTTCACACCCAGGTCACATAGGCTATCTCTACTCTTGTCTGGCTTGTTAACAATCCTGCCTGATTGAACCTGATTTCTTTGCTTTTTCCCCCCACAAAGGCATACAAGATCCTGCATGCACACACGTGAATAAGAACATTAGCTCACTTGGGCCAAACCTGAATGCAATGCAGACGTAATGATTAGACTCTTCTGAATTCATCACACAGCATAGCATAGGCGAGTCCTAGAAGCTGCTCATGCAGTGATAACATCTAGTTTGATCATTTTGTCATCAGCATGCCTGAACTCCACCTCCTTTACTCTGGGCATCCTCTGACCTCTCTCTTAAACATCCCCCCACCCATTCCCCTTCAAGGTCCGAGAGGTCACCCTGAGCTGCCCCCAACCCTTCTCTCCTTACAAAACATTCTTTATTTACATTGGAGGCGTACATACCTAGCATTTTATCCCAGATTCAATTAACCCGGTCGGCCTGCTTGTCTGCACCACTCAAAGGTGAAGGGCTCTGCAGTGAAACATGCCTTCCGTACGGTGTTGTGGCAGCACACACACATTTCTAAGCTGCTGCCGCCTGAACTAATGCCTGTCTGGCATGACTATCACCAGGCTATGAGAGGACCCAAGAACAGAGGGGTGTAAGAAACAGCGATTATTCAGGTCATTTTAAGGGAAACTGCTGATCTCTACATTTCACCCTGTACCATCGCTGAATTCCATTGTCCTCCATAACCCTACCCCTAAGCCCTCAGAGACATGACTGGCACGAATCAGCCGATAGCGAAGTCCATTTATGCCAGTTGAGTCTTTGAGAGTTCAGGGCTTAAGGAAGCATTGAGATTCATGCCATGTTTTGAGAAATCAGTCACCTTGCCTTATAGTAAAGTCCAAATACCAAGATTATGAAATATACACTAAGAGTTTGAGGTTCATTAAATGCTTTTATTGGGCAATATTTGTATCACTGCTCATTTTTCCTCCATGGTCCATAGATCCATCCCAACCTGGCATCCGTTTCCCAACAGCATGGTGGCTAACCAGTTAGCAACTTCACTGGTTGGCAACAGAAAAATGCATTACAACTAAGTTGGTAACTTAGTTAGGAACTATGGTGTTGGGAAACGGACCCCAGTTGTCAATGTTGATTGCAATCCACTTGCGTAGAGTTACTAACTTAGTTAACTTGCTAACTTAGATAGCAGCTATCAGTCATGGATGACACATGAACACTGACACCTTCAACAAGACCTGCACAGCAGCTGCAGTGGAGACTGACGTGACAAAGTGGCATAAACACACAAGCCTGACAGTGGGGACAGGCACGTGAACGTGTGACGACACAGCGTAACACACAAGCCTGCCAGTGGGGACAGGCACGTGAACGTGTGACGACACAGCGTAACACACAAGCCTGACCAATAATGTGCAGTGGCGACAGGCACGTGAACGTGTGACGACACGCCGTAAACACACAAGCCTGACAAATGAGTCATCAGTGTGAAGTGGGGAGCAAAGCATCAAATAGCTGAAAACACACACTTCTGGGAAACACTTCCCACACACACACACACACACACACACGCACGCACGCACACACACACACACACACACACACACGCACACACTCACTGTACCTGCGAGAGCTTGTGCTCTTTCTGCAGATTACAACATGGATATGTCTTTGTTGAAGCATCCCCACAAACATGTAAGACTATTTTCCACAGACGGGGCATGCCCCACCTAACATTAACATAAATCTACAGGTCATATAAACACAACCTCAATTATAAAGTTAGTCAGTATTATTAAACAAGCTGCCAAAATATACAAATAATACCAATTAATACAACATCTGTTATTCACAACTGTGGCATAATAATTCAAACGATGGATTTAAATTAGCCAATTCCCGACTTTACGAATGAGACACCTGCTAAATTCTAAGGTTATGGAAACACATGTAAAACCAACTGTCGCTGTTTCAATATGGATTACCACGTTACCACCTAGTCGACATGTTAACACACGGTTTGAGTTTTCCCAAGAGTTGCACAGTCAGTGGTCACAAGTCTATGTTTGTGGCGCCCTCTAGTGTGCCATCTGTGTCAAGTCACCCATTGCTAAAGTGTGTGAGTCCCCCCCCCCCCCAAAGAGCCCACTGGGAGTGTCCCAAGCCAAGAAATGGTATTAGCGTGCAATCTCAGTCTTTGGATGTGAGAAGATGAGAGCTGCATCAAGGCTTGCTGGGAGAGCGAGGTGTGAAAGCACCCGACGTCTCAAGCATGGTCTTCCTGCGTGCCGTTTCCTTGGCAACGTTGTGGTTGAGCCGTCGCAAGCGCTCCTGTAAAGAGTGATGAAGAGGGTTGAGACTGTGATTGAGCCATATACTGGTGATCAGTTTGCACAATGTAGACACCTTTGTGGTACTGAGGGAATGTGTAGTGTGGTGACCCAAAATGAAACAAACTAAACAAAAGCATACATTCACAAACCTGTGCATTCTGAAGAATGTTGTTGACCAGCACCACCCTGCGTCGTGCATTCAGCAGTTTCTTGACATATGGGTCTAGGTCTAGCGCCACCTTCTGGTGTTCATTGATTCTACACAATTCTAAAACGTGGAAGAGGTGTCTCAGAACAACAGATGTCATAAATGGAACTAGAGTAACAAATGCAAACGAATGAAACAGAACAATTCTGACCCCAAACCTACCTGTAGCCAAATTGTCAATATGTTCCCGAAGCTCCACTTGGCTCTCTCTAATGACAGAAATAGAAAGAATACACAAAAATGAGCTCTGTGCTCTGCAAAAAAAAAAAAATCTTTGGCCACTGTACATGTTTTGGTTTGGAAATGCTATAAGGGACATATCTTTTAAATTCTCTTTTTATTCTAAAGAGGTAAATATGGTAAATATGCACAGTATTAACAAAACACACTTCTGTCTGAAACTCAGTTCTGGTTCTAGTCCCATTTCAGTCATTGGCCACCACTGGATTAGTTGTTTTAGCTGTGTTAAAATGACAATTCTTGCAAGGGGGGATGTGTTGCTCCCTCCCCATCTGTCAGAAATAGACATGCCCAGACCCAC
Organism: Tenualosa ilisha; assembly: GCA_015244755.2. Classification (NCBI taxonomy): domain Eukaryota; kingdom Metazoa; phylum Chordata; class Actinopteri; order Clupeiformes; family Clupeidae; genus Tenualosa; species Tenualosa ilisha. Next base: position 606,157 of record PYXC01001490.1, read on the forward strand.
AGAGACTGCTGGCAAATCAAGAATCCATGCTTTTAATACATGGGTCATGTGTGGTACTATGTGATATTAGGAGCCAGGCCTGTGCATGTTGACTTGCATGCTAACTTCACAAGATTTCTGAACAACAGGGCTTATAAGACTTTAGAGAGAAGATTGTCTGTTCACATGCCCTTACTGTTTCTAAGTATTTTTTGGATGTTAGAAGTAAAAAAAAGCAGCATAACACCTTTAATGTAAACTGATAGTCTCAGCTGGTCTCTCACCCTCCCTTTCCCAATAAAGCTGATCAATAAATTCTTCCGGTATGAAGAGTTCCACTTATACCAATGTGACTTTATTGTGTCACAGAACAGGAACTGGCCCTTTTAACAACTTGCCCTTGTAAGAATATTATGAGCATAGGTTGTATTTACAGTATAACACTATTGAAACAAATCTAATAACGTACCTGGATCGAGAACCAGACATCTAGTTGATTGTGGTCACCACAACACTGACCCAACATGACGACTTTTGCACTGTACTGTACATTACGGCATCTAATATCTATAGCATTTAATATGTCTATACTAAAATTCTGCCACTGCCACACCGTTTACTGGTGTTTGATATTTAACCCAGGTTTCATGCATCACGAGATCTGTCATATGACAGCTACAGTGTTAGCAAGCTAGCTACTGTGTTGGAAAATTACATCTTCAGACCATTATCCTATCTAATTCGGCGTTCTGATTCCAGCACCATTGTACATACCTTACTGAGTGCACATGCAAGTCGAGCTGCTGCACTGCAGGTTTCAAAAGGTCAAAAAGACCCTCTGCTATGGCATCTTTACCCGAAGGAGTTTCAACCACTGCTAATGCCGCCATGTTTACTTGTCGTACGAGAGACTCTCATCTCGCGGCGTCTGACGTCAATGTGAACCACTCCATTTTCCTCTGTCGGGTCACGCACTCAAGGGATTAGCACCATTTTGTTTTGAATGGGTGGAGAGCAGCAGTTGGCCAACGCAACTCTCTCGCTTTCACCTCTGTGTTATTCTTACGATCTGTAAAGTAACAGCAAAAACAATATTGGTGGTTGCGTTGCTTGTATTTGCTCCGCATTCTTTTGTTGATATCGCTCAGGTCGTGCTAAGTGCATCGCTACGTCAAGCTGACTGGCGAGTACATTCTTTGGCACTCCTATCCCAAGCTGGTCACGTCTCAGCGGTTCGTCTAGATAATTCTACCACGTAAGTATTTTACTGTTTTATTAATTTAGCTAATTTATTTCGTTTGATCATACATAGTAACTGTGGTTTGTTTTTAAAAGTAGAGATAAGTAGATTAGTCGAAGAACTCTCAAGTTCGTTAAGGAGTCTTGGTATCCAACGCAACTGGATCTAGCTAACGTTAGGCAATTAAGGTTAGCATGTAACTATAAAACGATTAAATAATGTTATGAGTGATCAGGATTATATAGGGGCGTCAAATGATAACACGTTAGCTATGTAACACGACAATATATAAGATCAATTATGTTTCCCTTTGTAGTTGGCGAATCTGACTTAAGTGTCGTTTCTTGTTAAGTGTGTGTCCGGGAGAATGGCATTTGCCTGGTCTTGCTGCTGCCATTCTCATCCTACCATTTGACACTGACATGGCACAATCCTTGTTATAACGTTAGCTATCTCATGATATTTATCACTGACACATTTGTCAAACGTCAGAAGTATTAAGTACTTCTGTCCATTCTGTCTTCTAGCATTTAATGTTCGTGTTAATTCTGTCATTCACAGAAATCTCCTGGCAAGATCGAGGCTAAAATGAGTGCTCCATCATCTCAAAAAGTCGTGCTGAAAAGCACCACCAAGGTGTCCCTGAACGAGCGGTGAGGCGCCACGCACCCGACAGCTTTTATTGCCGACCTGAAGGGAGAGAGAGAACACACCTAGAGATACGTAGAGCCGCGGCAAGATGGCGTGCTTTGGAAGTCACAGAAGGGCTATACTACCACACCTGTCATGGACGCTAGCGTGCCCTCCTCATGTGCACTGCTTAGACGAGATGGTCTGGTGGTGTAAAAAATGCTTGTTGGTTAAGCCAGGATGATTGGTAAAGCTATATGGCTTTGATATGGCAATAGATGAGCTTCACTCGTCCTGTGGAGCTAATGAAAGCTATGATTAGCAGAGCACACTTAAAATCTGCCGAGAGGGTCATGGGGCAATGGTGTGGAAAGGTAAGGTGGTGCCCCCATGAGCAAAAACGGGCTTCCTTGACCTTGAGAATGGAAAATTGCCAACGCGTGACCCCATGGAGGACATCCAGTGTGTGCCCTCCTTCAACTCTCCTCTCCCTCTCACAAACTCTCTTTCTTTTGCACTCTTTCCTTTCTTTCTTTCTTCTCCCTGTCTGTTCCTCATCTGCGTTTCTTTCCCCCTCTTTGACTTCACGTCTCGCACCCAAGAGAAGGCACCCAGTCCTGGCCTGGACGCGACCGGCTGCTTCTGACCTCTTCTCTGAGCTTTGTCCATCTGTTCACTGGCGCTGGCGTGAACCCCACACCAGGTGTCCTGTCCCTGGGGTGGTGGGGAGGGCGAGGTGTGCGGTGCAGTGCGGCGCGGTCCAGGCTGTAAGAGGCTGGGTAGCCAGACACCCCTCCAGCCCAGGGTCTCCGCCCCCAGTGGCTCACTGCAGGGCTGCCTGCGGGGGACAAGGAGGCCCGTAAGTGGCAGTCACACACTCATCTCTCACTCTCTCTGCTCTTTCTTCTTCTACCTCTTTTTTTAATCTTTCCCTTTTTGCCTGCACTTTCCTTCGTTTCTCTCATTTTCCAGTCTCATCTGTATCTCTTCATCTCTCAGTCTATCAGTCTTCTCTTTCTCTCTGTGTCTTTGTCCTGCCTATCCAACCCCCTTTTCTTCAAAGGTGTAGTTTACCTACACTTCTCACTTTCCTTTGGTCTGTCTCTGTAGTGGGGCCCTAAGCAGTTTCTTCTCTTTTATGGACTGTCCACTTTCTTTTCCTCATCTCTGTCCCTGTCTCTTTTTCTTTCCCTTTACTCTTGACTCTGTTTTCTCACTCATGTCCCAAACAGTGTTCTCCTCGCCTCTTCACCTCTATCTGTTTTTCTGTATCCCCCATCCTTTCTCCAAGCGGGGTCTTTCCTGCTCTTTTTCTGATACTGTCCTCTTGTTTTGATGCTGGTTTAGCTGCCTCTCAACAGCTTTATGCCACATGAGTCATATTTGGGGTGTCTAGACTTCACACTGAGAGAGAGAGAGATTATACAAAAGGAACAAGTGGGCATTCAGTGACTATGCCATGGCCTGCCCTTGGCTACATCCATGGTGTGTGTGTGTGTGAAATGATTTGATTTGGAACCCTCCCCCCACTGCCCTCCCTTCTTTCCTCCCTCCTTTTCTCTCTTCCTCTCCTCTTCCTCCACCTCTTCCTCCTCTCTCTCCGTTCTTCTCTCTGCCCCCCCTTCCTTCCCTACTCCAAGCTTCACAAACATGCTGAAGAGCAAGCAGCCCACGGCGGTGAGCATCCGTGCCAGTCTACAGCAGCAGCACATGGCCAGCGCACGGAACCGACGCCTGGCCCAGCAGATGGAGAACCGGCCCTCTGTACAGGCCGCCCTCCACCACAAGCAGGTGGGTCGTCCACAGGTGAGGCACTCCGACGTGGGCCGCCGCTGGGTGTGGGTAAGGTGGGCCTCATTGCTTCCATAAAGCTGACTTAGACATTATTACTTAGACATGTTTAGGTGCCCACCAGTACTGTGTTGGATGTAGATCTTGACCTGGCAAAGATCTTGACCTTGGCATCAGTACTCTGATTACACTGATTTGTAGGGTCATTGGATGAAGTGCTAATTATGAATTTGCAAAGGGGTGGTGATGCTTGCAGGCACAGAGTGTTAGTGTTTAAAATGTTTTTTAAATGTTTTTGGTGGGTATTTTGTAAGCTAATGTTGCAAGTAAGGTGTCGTACCTCTTTGAGCTCGATTTGTTTTTTTATTTTTTGAGTCTTACAGGGCTAAGTAAGATAATATGAGCAGGATAGAGATGAAGTAGTCCTTGTAAACCATGATGTGAGACGAGAGTCTTCACTGTAGCTAGACCCAGGCTTAGTGAATGAAACAGAAATACATGCATTATTAGGAAAACTGACTGTGACCCTCAGTGACCAGACTGACTGTGACCCTCAGTGACTAAAACCCCTGGTGCTGCCTTGGCACTACCTTTGGCCCTCAGATCAGTTGATGCCTGTTCAAGAAGCCACTCCTTTGGGTGCCAAGCTCCTGGGTTAAAATCTGACAGAACATACAGATATCAGTCAATGAGTGAATCTGACTGTACAGATATCAGTCAATGAGTATGTCTGACTGTACAGATATCAGTCAATGAGTATGTCTGACTGCACAGATATCAGTCAATGACGATGTCTGACTGCACAGATATCAGTCAATGAGTATATCTGACTACAGATATCAGTCAATGAGTATATCTGACTGTACAGATGTCAGTCAATGAGTATATCTGACTGTACAGATGTCAGTCAATGAGTATATCTGACTGCACAGGTATCAGTCAAAGTGTAAATCGGACTGCACAGTTATCAGTGAAAATTTAAATCTGAGTGTACATATATCAGTGAAAATGTAAATCTGAGTGCACAGATATCGGTGAAAATGTAAATGTTAGTGCACAGAGTATCTAAGTGTAAAGTTCTTAGGAGCGTGCTGTCTGTGTGACAAGGTTTTAGTCTCTGCTCACTGAGGGTACAGGGATTTTCCCAACCCTAGATAGTATCCATTAGATGCAGTATGCATTTATTATTTGTTGCTGATGGAGGTCAACTGGATAGAGACCTCTCACACACACATATACACACACACACACACTACACCTATGCTGACTTGTGTGTGTGTGTTCTCTCCCCATAGAGCCTGAAGCAGCGCCTGGGGAAGAGTAACATCCAGGCTCGTCTAGGCCGTCCGGTGGGGGCCCTGATGCGCGGGGCGGTGGGCGGCCGGGGCTTCGGTGTGGGCGGCATGAGAGGAGCGACACGCGGAGGCATGAGGGGCCGCGGGGGACGAGGGGCTGGAATGAGAGGAGCCCTCACCTTCAGAGGTCAGTACACACACCCTTCTCTCTCGCTCTCGCTCCCCCCCCTTTGCCCACCTCTCTTCCCTCTGTTTCTTCTTTCTTTCTTTGTCTCTCTCCTGTCCTTTGCCCCCCCCCCCCCCCTTTCGCTCCTCCCCTTTGCCCACCACTCTTCCCTCTCCTTCTCTCTTTCTCTCTCTCCTCCCCTTTGCCCACCTATCTTCCCTCTCTTTCTTTCTCTCTCTCCTCCCCTTTGCCCACCTCTCTTCCTTCTCTTTCTCTCTTTCTTTCTCTCTCTCCTCTCCTCTGCCCACCTCTTACCCCCCCCCCCTGTCTGCCTCTCTGGCCATCCCCCTCCTCCCTTTGAGTCATACAAAATGGTGCTCAATTTGACTAGAAACAGACGAGAGATATCGGTTCATGTTCTCTCTCACACACACACTCCCCTGTACATATTATGTCAGAAATGTAATGTAAGCTTCGACTGTGTACTAGGCTGTTCAGTGTGGGGCAGAGGGTTGTTTGTCGTTGACGTTGTCGTCAGTGTTGTTCCTGTGCTCTGACGGCTGGCTGAGAGCCAGTAGCTGGAGCTCCCTAAAGCGGGGGGTTCCTGTGAAAGAACCCCAGTCAGACCTCTCCTGCTGGGCCTGTCGGCACCTCCCATCACCCCTCACACTCTGCAGCTGGAGCTGTCTGTCACACACAGAAAACACACCAGCTGCACACACACACAGCAGAAATACCCTGAAATGAGCCTGCTCTCACACACACACACGCACGCAGCAGAAATGGGGCTGCTCTCACAGACAGACACACGCACGCACACACACACACACACACACGGACACACACACTAATCAGTGTTGGACTCCTGCTTTGTTTGCTAAGGATTACTCCTATTTGAAGCCATTTCATGCAAGACCTTCTGTGCCCCATGGAACTGTGCTGTGTGGGTGACACAGGTGACTGGAATCCCCCTTTGCGTCACCGGAATTTGTGGAATGTTCCAGCAGGGGGATTAGGAGTCAGGTTCTGGGCAGAATGTGCTATTTGTGGAACTTGTGGAACTTGTCTTTGGAACACTGCTGCTGGTGGCTTGCCTGTGTGGTGTTGACATCATCGTTATGGCAACGAACACAGAGTGGCGGGCTTAGCTAGCTAACGCCCCCTTGGGTCCTTATAGAAAAACACAAGCAGTTGAGAAATTGAAGAACCTTTTTGATCCCCCAAGGTGTTCTAAAAAAATTATAGGCCTGCTGTACCTCCACCCATAGGCCTGTTGTACCTCCACCCATAGGCCTGCTGTACCTCCACCCATAGGCCTGTTGTACCTCCACCCATAGGCCTGTTGTACCTCCACCCATAGGCCTGTTGTACCTCCACCCATAGGCCTGTTGTACTTCCACCCATAGGCCTGTTGTACTTCCACCCATAGGCCTGTTGTACTTCCACCCATAGGCCTGTTGTACCTCCACCCATAGGCCTGATGTACCTCCACCCATAGGCCTGATGTACCTCCACCCATAGGCCTGTTGTACTTCCACCCATAGGCCTGTTGTACATACTTGCAGACTGCTGTCGATAGGAAGAAGACAAAGAGAATTTGATCCAGTGGGGACCGCCTAGTGAACCTTCAGCTTATTTGATCCAGTGGGGACTGAAGAGTGAACGTTCAGCTTATACCAACTGAATGGGGCATTGGGGAACGAAAGTTAGTGTGTTTATTGTCCCCTTAAGGAAATTCACCCTCAGTCCCTGTTGATCTTGCGGAGCCACATTAGAATGTGCACACGAGACATCTGACAGTACGCATACAGGCCCTTTCAGTTAACCTCAGCCGCCTGTTTATTGTCCCCTTAAGGAGACATCTGACAGTACGCATACAGGCCCTTTCAGTTAACCTCAGCTGCCTGTTCGCTATTCAGTCTGACTCCACACTCGTCGACTAATCCTTGGTTCTGGACCCATCTCAGTACTGATGACCCTGTCCTGTACATTAATACCCTGGACTTGAAGTCTCACCTCAGAACACACACAGTTAGAACACTTAGAGTTTTGAGTGAACTGAGTGTGAACACAGTTTTAGATCAGATGGAAACCGGAGTGTGTTAGCTAGAGTCGGGTAGCCTGAGCAACACACTTCTCCCACACTTTTCGTAAACTGCCAATGTGAAGAGTGTGTGGTCTTGTGAGTCTCTGTGGCTACTAGTCCTTGGCAGTGTGTGGGTTCTTGGAGGGTGTGGTGCCTATTCTCCATGCATGAGGAGTTAATGCTCCAGAGGGTGTGGTGCCTATTCTCCATGCATGAGGAGTTAATGCTCCAGAGGGTGTTTTGTTTCAGGAGCCACAATCAGCTCATCATTGCTGTGTTCACCTAAGCCTACCTAAACCAACCGCACCATTAAATTGTTTGAGTAACTGGTGTGTGTGTGTGTCCGTCCGTCCGTCCATCCTGCAGGTGTGGGGCAGATGCGAGGCAGAGGGGGGGCGGGGCGAGCAGGCCTGAGGCGAGGCATGCGCCAGCGAGGAGGCGGGCCTGGCAGAGGGGCCGCTCTGATTGGCCGAGGAGCAGGAAGAGGAGGTCCGGGAGCCAGGGGCAGAGGTAAGCGGGGCTGATTCTTCTTCCTCTACTTGGTCTTTGATTCACTCGACAATATTTACATCCATTTCTATTCCACAAAATGTCTCAGAAGGCGGCACTGTGTCAGGTCTGCCTTGGCCTCGAGGGCAACACACCACCAACCAAGAGATGGCACACGGCTAAAGCCTTTGACAGCAATTTGACACACAATCAGAAAAATGATTAAATAAGATTCCAGACCCTGAAATGCATTCAACACAAGTGCCACCTAGGCCGTGTTACTTCATCGAGAGAGACCACAAGACTAAAGAAGGTTGAATAGTCAGTTTTATAGTAGTAGTGGAGTGAATAGTAAAAGAGTGTTTGTTATGTTTAGATTATTTAGTTAATGCTTTTGTAAGCAGTTGTAAAATCGACTCTTATTCAGGTACTCAGGTTAATCTGCTACTTGTGCCCTTGATAGGGTACAGACTGCAGGGGCCAGTGTGTTGATGTGTGGGGAAGACCCTGTGAGTGAAGTCCCTTTTCTCACCTCCTAGGTCGTGGCGTGCGCGGTCGTGGTGGTTTCGCCGGCAGAGGCATGGCTGGCAGGGGCCGCGGCCGAGGAAGGGGCCGCGGTGCCGGCGGTCGTCCCCAGGTGACGCGGGAGCAGCTGGATAACCAACTGGACGCCTACATGTCCAAGACCAAAGGCCACCTGGATGCGGAGCTGGACGCCTACATGGCCCAAGCCGACCCCGAGAGCATGGAGTGACTCGACCACGCTCGTCTCTCTCTCTGGCGTCAGCAAGACTCGTCCAGCTCCTCAGCTAGAGCAGAGACACACACACACACACACGCGCGCTTAAAGACTTTGACATGAAGATGATGATTTTTATATCACGTAGACCGTATATAAATATAGAAATGAAACTGTCATAGGTTGTCACACTTAAACACACACACTCGTACAGACCCACACGGGGAGGACTTGGCCATGTTGACATGATTGCACTCTAATAGGCGGATTCACCTAAAACACATTGGACTCCTCTCATCCACTGGTCAAGCTGTTAGTCACAGATGGGATGACAAAAGAAGCTATTTCTATGTACAACTTTCTTTTGAATGTTTTATTGGACCATTGGAAGGACTGGATTGTTTGCGGTTTTTATGTTTATTTTATGACTTTTGACCTATGACCTGTAATTTTATCTGTAACTAAGTGGACAGCAAGCCTCCGGTGTCGTACTGCTTAACGCTCTTTTTATTTCAGTTTTCTTTTATCTTTGTTTTTTAAAAAACTGTTGAGTATGTGGTAGGACTCCAGGGGGCTTGCTAAGTTTGATGGGGAAAAAAGATTAAATTGTTTATGCTTTGTTATATAATGAGTTGCATTTTCCAGAATGTTGAGATTCCTGTCCACCTTTGGGTGGCTTAAAGCATGAAATCTTTTCGAATCACTAAGCAATAACAAAATGTTGAAACAGATGGAATAGAATCTGTGTCCTGCCATGTACAGACAGGTTTGGGTATCCATTGGTGTCACATGACCAGTCCAGCAGTATGCCCAGTAGGGATTAACAAGACTAATTGGGTGCCCAGTATGATATCATTCAGTACCTGAGAAAGACATCTTTACAGGGTCCTCTGTTCTGTTAAAGTTTACACTATGGGTTATGTAGAAGGTGGGGGGGTGAATAGACGTCCCTGTTTTTGGTAAAACGGAAAATCACACTTTGTTCTATTTTTTGTAGCCAGAATGTTACTCTTTTAATGATGCTGACAGCTGAATTGGGAATATCCCAGGTTTTCTTCTCAGATATCTGCTCATCACTATGCTGTATGATATCAATTTAAACATGCACTGGTGGAATGAAAGAAGAAATTGTCAGATGTTCGTTTACTGACGAAAAGAGGCCACAGCGGCACCAACCATACCAATATGATTGAGGGGAGATCCTCCTAGATGCCTGGATGCCTTCAGACACACTGCCAGAGCAGCAGGTCTCCAGATTCCTCAGTGTGAAATACTGGGACATTGATGGAAGTTAGCTCTTGTCAAACTTCGTCCAAATATTGCTTTCAGTGTCATTAGTCAATTTAATGGAAGGATTAAACATAGACAACATTTCCCCTCTAAATTAAGAAGTTGGTTTGAAACCCACAGTAAAACTGGGCCTCCTACTGGAGTAACCTGGTCTCTCAGAATCTGTTCGGGATTTGTATTGTCAAAAAATCACATATTAAAGATTGTAATGCTACACACTAAGTCATTTTTGAGAATGATCATGAGGTCTGATCATTGTTTAATGTATAACATGGGTCTAAATAGACCCGGCAGAGTTTAAAATTTCTATATCTTCGTCATAATACATTTCTTTTACTCAGCGCTCCAGGAATGCCTCAATCAACTTGTTTATGTCCCTTAGAAAGCCTCATTTCATTTTTGGCATCATCACTTTTTATGCAAAAATACTTTTTTCATTACTACCCCTTTAACACATAACATGGGTCTAAATAGACCCACATTCATTTTCTATGGAATTTCACCACATTCTTAGATTTTCTGAGCTATGTTGTAAAATGATTTTGATTCCTCATTCAATAATGCATCTTTTTATCATTTATGGAGTATTTATTCACAGCACCAATGCTCAATTTAAATACTTTATGGTTACTCTTTGAAATAGAAGTCATTTTACATAAGTATACATTATTTAGACACGAGTCTAAATAGACCCGCTTTCATTTTCTATGTAATACTGTTCAAGGATCAGTCTTTGCAATATTTTTTTGAACAAACTGAATTTAATCATTTAAAATTACAATTATTTCATATTTGACTTATGATATTTAAATCATTTAGAAGTATAAAACAATACAGTGACTTGAAATGAGACTGTGAACCATTGACTTGCTATATAACAACTTATTTTCTGACTGACATTTAAAGCATACAAATCATACAAAATAGTGCAGTGACTCACTGAGTTTATAAAATATGAATACTAAGCAGTAAATTGATAACATCAGTGTACCACTCTAAAACTGACCTGTTGTGTAAATACACTAAGTAAAACTGATTAGAATCATGGGAGGAGGTCAGTATTGACCTACATCATTACGGCTTTGTCAGTTCTTGCACTTCTCACAAATCACTTCAGTGAATTTGTGTTCTTTGCACACAGGTCGTGCACATCGAGAGCATGAGTGAGACACTTTTTTGTCTCGGGCAGAAGGACACAGGCTGCACCTCTTTCTCTTACTCTGCAAGAGGCATTTTGGCTCCTGTGGCTGGATGACCTGCCTCTGTAAGCCACACATCTCCATTGCCTGAATGACATGTCTCTGCAGACGGAGACTGGTCTCCAGTCGCCTCGTCATGTGAGGCATGATCAGCTCTTTAGCCAACTCCTTGATGAAGAGGCGCCGGGCATTTGGCACACCACCCATATAATCAGGATGATGTGCTGTGAAAACAGTGAATGCATTCAGAGCAGCAACATCTACCACATTTTGCCAGAGCACCATAGGCCACCTCCTTGTTCGACGCTTGGACGTGTATGTTTGGACCATTTGGTCCATGAGATCCACGCCTCCTTTGGTTTTATTGTAGTACTGGATGACCTCTGGCTTTTTTTTCATGCCTTCATCCACTGCTGTGTCGTCGTGTATGGTGCTGAGAAGGACGACAGCTTTTTTCTTCTTGGGGACGTAACTGACCATGGCCATGTCCCCACAGAAACCAAGTGTGGAACTGTAGCGTTCCCTGGAGTCAGAAGGCTTCATAAGTGGTGGTATATCTGCCTTGTTCTGCCTCAGTGTCCCCACAAGGGTGAGATTCTGCTCAAGTAGGGTCTGGGCCAGGGGAACGCTTGTAAAGAAGTTGTCCATGGTGATATTTCGACCTGAGATGTGACAAAAACAGACAGCTTACAATATATTTATTTATTCATTTGATTGCCCATATAATGTAAATACTTAATGGTAGGTAACATTCAATTCATTTAATAATTTAATTTTAAAAATGTATAATATGTGTCATCTAAATATCATTGCTTCTTATGTTACATAAGCCGCATAAGCTTAATCTAAATAACATTGTAATACAGCACATTCACCTGTTTGTCTGATGACACTGCACAGCTCTTGGACAACTTTCTCACCAAGGTTCCTCTGAGCCTTCTCCCCTGGCTGCTTCCCAGTGTAGACTGTGCCGTTAATTGCATAAGGAACTCGTGCATCGCACATCCAGAATATTTTGATGCCATATTTTGCAGGCTTGCTGGGCACGTATTGCAGGAACCTGCATCTTCCACGGAAGGGCACCAGCTGCTCATCAATGGTTACACAATCACTGGGGATGAACTGTCTTCTGCAGTTTAACAGGAAACACTCCCAGACATACCTAAAGGCGGCCAAATGGTCAGTTTCCAGGCGCACAGCTCTGGTCCTCTTGTCATCAAAGTGCAGAAAGCTTTGAATATCTTCAAACCTTGTGAGCCCCATAGTGGCCTTATACATTGGGTTCTGCAGGGGGTCTAGGAATAGCTCTCTCACATCCACATCCCAACTTTTCTCTCCACCTGCAAGCAGTGACAATCTAATGAAAGCATTTAACTCAACCTCATCGATGGCTTTCCACTCTTTCCCCCTCTCTGTTGCAACTCGTCTTCCCTCATGATTGGTACAATTTATGATCTCAACCATGATGTTTTCACTGATAAATTTCATCCAGGCATTCTTTGGTGATATAGCCATTGAACCTGGTGCAGGTCCCGGGCAGCATCGCGGGATGTTGTGGGTCTTTGTCTTTCTATGAGGGGGAGGATGCTCACACCAGTAAGATCCATTCTTACTCTCCCTCTCCCTCTGGGTCTGAAACTGGTCCTCTGGTTCTGGATCTGATGAGACTTCTGAATCTGAGTCAAAAGAGGTCAAAGATACACTGGCAGTCATTTCTCCTCCTGGCACATAATCTGGATCCCTTCTTCAGAGACTTCAGACTCTGAGTCAGGTCCAAGTAATGCACTCTCTTCATCAATGTCTGCAGTGGTAACCATTGCTGCCACCATTTCAGTAGTGTACTTGAGATGACGATTAGCCATGACACTGAAAGAATTTGGAAAAAAGAATGATGTTTATTATATATCCACATATATATAAAGTTCATGTTCACATTTATTCATCTGACCACACTCCTTAATAAAGTTTATTTAATCATTAGTCTTTAACAATGATAAAATCCAAGACAAAAAAGACAAGCAAGTGATCATAAACTAAATAATGTGTAGTAAATTCTTATTCATATGCTTATATGAGATAAAAGCAAATGACTAGCAAATGACTGGTTAGCAAAGCTAACTGGTGTTTAGATAACTTTCTAATATTAGCATCCCTCACAAATGAAGGTCAAAGTATGTTAAATTGTGATTCTTCTCTTTCTACTTCTGTAGTATTCTACATAATTATGCCAACGACAGTTATTCACAAAAAGAATAATGAACATGAACACTTACATGTAATTTTGGAGTTTTGAAGATCTGATTCTTCACAATCAAAAGGTCAGAAGTGGTGAACAGTGGTCCGCAGTATTTGTGTTCCTGACAGAAACACTTGCAAATATAATTTATAATGTGACTCACTTTAGACCCATGTCTGATATAATGGATGAATTCTTTGTCCGAGTTTATTTATAATACACAAAATAAATAATGATAGTTTTATGCATTAAAAACTACCTAATTCATGGCATTGTAATTCATTTCCTATTGAAAGATATTAACTGTGGAAGTTGTAACAAGAAAAAAAAAAAACAATTTAGCTTACAATTCCATGAGAAACGAATGCGGGTCTTTTTAGACCTATGTATGGAGATTACTGTAGTATCTCCAAATACACGTTTATTTATAAAATGAAAATGTAAAGAAATAAAGCAAACACTTTCTTTGCATTAGAGACCACCTAAATAATTACTTTTGTGAGTATTATGAAATTAATTGCATTGGTTTTAGAAGTTGTGAGAGAGAATATCACGTTAATGCTTGGGATTACATTGGAAATGAATGCGGGTCTATTTAGACCCATGTTATGCATTAGTGTGGGTTCCGATGGCTTATGCATTAAAGGTTAATAAAGAAATATGAATCGGTGAGAAGGTGGCTAATGATTTGCCACTGGTGAACAGCGGCACTACATGGTCAACAACACTTGGTCATGTATGGATCAACGAGTTTGTGGAGATTCAGGCTACAACTGAAAAGCCGAGAATAATTTAATATTAGGTGATATGGGGTTAAAGTGGCCTGTGATGAAAAGACTAGCAGAGGATGGTTTCGATCCATCGACCTCTGGGTTATGGGCCCAGCACGCTTCCGCTGCGCCACTCTGCTTCCGCATTCTTCTTATCGAAACATGCAGATTTGTATTGTGCATTACGTTTCTACGATGGGTGTACTGAATATTATACTGAATAATATTCTACAACGTGCTGTCAAAATACATTTCTCTGTCACCATATTGGTGAAAACGTATGTAAAACATTTTTTGAGAGAAAGTGATGCTGCGTCTGCTTGAGACTCCACCTCGTTAGGCGGCAGTAGAGGGACTTCTACAGTACACCGACGAACTATGGATATGTGAAGCTAGCAACGGAACAGTAACAACGGAAAAAGGCTGTGAAAAGATTCCAGCTTAAAGCCATTTCAAAGTATCCTAAACGGCCTCTGGTGTCCTGCAATGTAATCCGTTATATCATGGATTTTAAAGCCGAGCTGAAGAAAAAAAAAACATGCATTTCATGGCATTTAGTCACATTTTATTGAATAGATGATTAGGATGATCATCAACATGACATAAAACATTATGATGATAGCCAGAAATGGTAGCTTGACTGAAGTACCTGGATCAAAAATCGCATTGTCTCTCCATCTCCTTTGAAAGTCTAAAGTCATTATAATGTTATAGACTCTTCTTCTTGAGTCTAAATCACAAGCAGTAGAATGACACCAAGACATTCAATCATACTTTCTCTTGTAGGTACAGTTATATGTCAGCCCTTTTTGGTACAATTATATATCAACACCAGCAGAGAGGGTTGAAGCGGACCTATATCAAAGTCCTTCTATATAAGTGTCTGTGGCTGTATTCAGCATTCGAGGATCTCTGGTGGTAGCAAAGCCCGTTTACTATTAAAAATAGTCTGGCGGTAGTGCAACTTTAATTTTGAAAAAGAAATCCGCAGATACCATTTCTATTGCGTCCGTATTGCGACTGACTGCACGCATCATAAAAGCTCGCTTGTTGGTGCAGTCTGCCCGAATGAATGAAGTGACCAGCTGAGAAAGCTGGTAGATTCTCTGATTTTTTTTCTACAGACAGTCAAAACGTCGTACGCAATGAGGTATTTATAAGAACATGTATCGCTCTAAATGATAAAGCATTCATTTGTTGTTGTTCATTTGGGCTGAGATCACGGTTTGCGTGCCTCTAACGTTATGCTAGTTACGTTGATAACCAGCTAGCATAGGTATTTTTTGTGTGGAACAGGTTATCAAACCTTTTGGTTTCATCACAAGTTAGGGTCGCTTGTGTTAGATGCAGACGTGAACGATGAACCGGCACAGTATGGAAAGTAACAACTGGTTCTGAATACCCCAAATCAGCACAGGGTTATTATCATGATGCATTTGGAAGACTGTAGAAAGGCTAATAAAGATGGATTAGCTCCGTTGCTAGGTTGTTTAGCTCCTCATTCAGACGGACACCTACGGTTGAAGATCACAGATGCTCAGAATGTGTTTCCGTCTTAACTGCAAGGCTGCATGTTCAGTGTGTTTATATCTGTGAAGCCTACTGCAGTCTTGACTATTTTCTGTTTTTGTCGAACAATCCTATAGAGGCGATCGGGGCAGGGGCCGGGGTGGCCGGTTCGGCTCCCGAGGAGGTCTCGTGCAGGGGTAAGTGATGACCATTTGCTAATATTTGCATTCAAAAACACAATAATTCTTTGACTGATTGTCGAGCTATGCAAAGCTACCAGATTAACCGAGTGAATGTGAAGCCTAAGTGTTGTTAAGAGTGGACAGTGTGTGGGGTGTAGGGATCATTTGCTTTGTGGGTCTAAGTTTATCTTGCATCCCGTAATGTGATTCCCGTTTGCAGGTACCGGCCCTTTGTTCCCCACATCCCCTTTGATTTCTATGTGGTAAGTCAGCACTCAGTGGAGCATCATCCCTCAGGTGGACATTGGTAGCAGTAAGGTCCCGGGCCTACTGGGTAGCAGTGCAGTTAGTATTCTGTGAAGGCCGGGGCCACTACAAACCAGAGCAATTTGTCATAGGCACAGAGAAACCAGAGTTGCCAGCTGTTGTTGATATAGTTCTGTTCAGTCACCATTAGAACCATTCTACATTTGTTAGATACATCTTGTGTGTGTGTGTGTGGTGTGTGTGGTGTGTGGTGAGTGTGTGAGGGAGGGAGGGGAGAGGGAGAGAGAGAGGAGGAGAGGAGAGAGAGAGAGAGAGAGAGAGAGAGAGAGAGAGAGACTAATGCTGTAGAAATAAGTCTGAGGAGACAGGAAATTACACATACACTGTCAGCTATGCGGTTATTAAGTTTGTATGTATATACGTGTGTGTGTGTGTGTGTGTGTGTGTGGTGTGTGGTGTGTGTGTGTGTGTGTGTGTGTGTCTCCCGTGCAGTGTGAGATGGCCTTTCCAAGGGTGAAGCCTGCGCCGGATGAGACAGCCTTCAGTGAGTGCCTCCTCAAGAGGAACCAGGACCTCAGCCCCACACCTGCTGAACAGGTGAGCATGACGTATGCTGACCATAGCCAACTAATATGGCATGTGATGCTTTAAAGGAGAAATCTGGTGGGAATCAATCCATAGCCTGCTGTTCCAGGTCACTGTGAGCTGTCCACATACAACATGTACTGAGTAAAGAAACAGTACAAGACCAGTCATTTCTTTTTTTGGGATTCTTGTTTTCTCTTTTTCTGTGAACTTGTGATCAGATTACAATTGGTTTTAAATTAAAATCTCCCATGTGGATCCATTGCCATTGCAGTCAGCCAAGTCCAGTTCTTGTATTGGTTCTGATCCATACACTTCTCTCTCTGTGCAGTCCTCCATCTTGTCCCTGGTCACCAAGATCAACAATGTCATTGACAACCTCATTGTTGCCCCGGGAAACTTTGAAGTGGTGAGTTTGTTGGGTATCAGAGTATGTTCATGCTGTAGATATAATGTTATTCAGTTGTATAACTGGCAGACTGCAGGCTCTAAAGTCTAGCTAAGTCTGGCCAGTTGAATAAGCAAAATGTATTAGAAAAGTTGGCATATTTAGCACAAACATCAGTACATCAGTCCAGGCCTCTAACTTTATCCAGTGATATAATATGTATTATATAATATAATGTAATGTAATATAATATAATATGATATAGGTGCTAAATGCTCATGCTGTGTTTGGCTCTTTCTCCATTTGTAGCAAATTGAGGAGGTGCGTCAGGTGGGCTCCTATAAGAAGGGTACCATGACAACAGGGCATAATGTGGCAGACCTGGTCGTCATCTTAAAGATCTTACCCACATGTAAGTGAAACCTCCACCAACACAGTTAAACGGATTGGATATGGAAGAAATGGCATTTATTAGTTTCTCTCTCTGTGTGTGTGTGTGTGTGTGTGTGTGTGTGTGTGTGTGTGTGTGTGTGTGGTGTGTGTGTGTGTGTGTGTGTGTGTGTGTGTGTGTGTGTGTGGTGTGTGTGTGTGTGTGTGTGTGTGCATGTGTGTGTGTGTTTTTTAGTGGAAGCGGTGGCTGCCTTGGGCAATAAAGTGGTGGAAACGCTGCGCACACAAGACCCAGCTGAAGGTAAATGACTCACTTGCACACTCGCTCACTCGCTCACTCTCACACTCACTCACTCGCACACTCACTCATTCACACACTCACTGGTCCTGTCCCATTTCCACCACTTCCTCTCGCTTTTGGCCCAAGCACTCAGTTTTGCGTGCTCATGTGAAAGGGTTGGGTATCCCAGTACTTTTAAGACCAAGGGAAAGTGCTTTTTCAAATGTCAAAATATGTAGTTAAATGCATCTACTTGATGCACATGTGAAATAATTCTGTTGAGTCACAGCATGAATGGTAAAAAATGCTTAAGATGGACATAAATATATCTGCCAACAGTGTTGAGAGACGCCACCAACTAGGCATTTGTGTCCAATAATGAATGACCATTTGCGATTAGGTAAACAAAAGTATATCACAATAGCCCCATAACCAG
This sequence comes from Tenualosa ilisha, assembly GCA_015244755.2. Lineage (NCBI taxonomy): Eukaryota > Metazoa > Chordata > Actinopteri > Clupeiformes > Clupeidae > Tenualosa > Tenualosa ilisha. The sequence continues at coordinate 624,104 of PYXC01001490.1, forward strand.
GATACATCACTTTCAGGATGTGGCGTTTCTACGTATGCGGAGAGATGTGAATATTGTTATTCTCTAACAGGGTGAATCTTCTATCGGTAGCTCACAACATGCATTAAGTGAAGATGCCAGACAGGCAAATTTGCATTAGGGGTTGTCCCATGTAGAAGGTCTATATTTCTCCCTCTCGCACTTCTCAGTTCATCAGGATGAGAGTAGGAAGTGTTGGTGTGAAGGGAGGAGAAATAGGACTGGGCCACACACTCACGGCACAGACACTCAGTGCACACTGAGCGCGTGCCAAAAACTCATCATTGCGACATGCGCAAGTACGCTTACGCCTCCTAGATTTAGTTCCCGTGTGCACAGAGCGCTTACTCCCACAAGCAGGTGAACCTGTTTCACTAATCTGCATTAGTTGAGTAAACCTGGATGTGTCCCACGAGCTTCTGTTTAGTGTTTGTGTGTTTATTAACTTCATGAAACTAGCTTGTTGGTTAAGTCTGAGGTTGAGCAACTGAACTACATTGTTGTGGTATGTGTGATTGCTGTCATGTGCATTACTGCTGTGGTGTGCACTGACGGTCGTCTCCTGAAGTCACACACTCTGTCTCTCTCTTCTTCTGTGGCGCTGTGCTTTTGCTGATATTTCTCTCCAGTGCTGAGATGTAGCAATGCTCCTGAAGTCACACACTCTGTCTCTCTCTTCTTCTGTGGCGCTGTGCTTTTGCTGATATTTCTCTCCAGTGCTGAGATGTAGCAATGCTCCTGAAGTCACACACTCTGTCTCTCTCTTCTTCTGTGGCGCTGTGCTTTTGCTGATATTTCTCTCCAGTGCTGAGATGTAGCAATGCTCCTGAAGTCACACACTCTGTCTCTCTCTTCTTCTGTGGCGCTGTGCTTTTGCTGATATTTCTCTCCAGTGCTGAGATGTAGCAATGCTCCTGAAGTCACACACTCTGTCTCTCTCTTCTTCTGTGGCGCTGTGCTTTTGCTGATATTTCTCTCCAGTGCTGAGATGTAGCAATGCTGTCGTCCGGCCACATTAGCAGGACTTCTGTCCAGACTTCTGTGTTTCTGTGTCTGTTTAGACTTTATTCAGAAGTTCTCTCTCTCTCTCTCTCTTTCTCTCTCTCTCTCTCTTTCTCTCTTTCTCTCTGTATGTTAGTTTTGTCCATGCTAACCAATGAGACGGGTTTTGAGATCAGTTCAGCTGATGCTACAGTGAAGATCCTAATCACCACTGTGCCCCCCAACCTACGCAAGCTGGACCCTGAGCTTCACTGTAAGTATCTGACACGTGCCAGTACTGCACATACATTCGCAGAGCTTTGCACGCTAGTATGGATCGTCACAGTGTAGTGCTTGCTTAGTCATTGCTGCTGTCATTATTTAGGTGGCATTTAAGCGTAGCGATACACAAAGTCTATTCAAGTTTATCAGATCAAGTTCTCAAAGCTTAAAGTTTATCTGCAGTGACACTTCTCACTCCTTTTGCACAGTGGACATCAAGGTGCTTCAGAGTGCGCTGGCCGCTATCCGTCATGCTCGCTGGTTTGAGGAGAACGCCTCCCAGTCCACGTGAGTCCCCCCCTCCCTCACACACACACACACACACACACACACACACACACACACACACACACACACACACTCACTGACTTTAGCTAATATCTGGGCGGCGCAGAGAGCATAGATGTTTGTGGCATTGCAGTTCTTATCCAAATAGTAATTTCATGATGTACTGATCAGTACTCAGTACTTTAAAAAAAAAAACTTCAACATATTGCTTGTTTTGAGCTGCTGTTCCACTTGCACTGAATTTCGCACTCATCACCCTCCTCCGGATAATGTTCTCAACATCAGTGTTTGAGTTGTCACAGCCTAACCCCTGTGTGTGTGTGTGTGTGTGTGTGTGTGTGTGTGTGTGTGTGTGTGTGTGTGTGTGTGTGTGTGTGTGTGTGTGTGTGTGTGTGTGTGTGTGTATTAGTGTGAAGGTGCTGATCCGGTTGCTGAAGGACCTGAGGGTGCGTTTCCCAGGCTTTGAGCCCCTCACTCCCTGGATCCTGGACCTGCTGGTAAGGGTCCTGATAGATGCAGACTTGGGAGACCAGTTTCTACCCTGAACTGATTTGAGTTTGGTCCTCTGACCTCTTCTCTCCCCTCCCCTGTAGGGTCATTCTGCTGTCATGAACAACCCCTCCAGACAACCCCTGCCCCTGAATGTGGCCTACAGGTAAGCCAACAGAAGCACGCAGTATTTAAAGTAATCTAGTATAGAAGCACGCAGTATTTAAAGTAATCTAGTATAGAAGCACGCAGTATTTAAAGTAATCTAGTATAAAAGCACGCAGTATTTAAAGTAATCTAGTATCGTTTCTTTAGTCTATATTTTCAGGATCATTCTGATGGTACATCAGCTCACAATAGGTTCAGTTACACATGTTCGCTTGAGAGTGTCTGCAGGCTTGGGGTAGGAACATGGCCACTAAGAGAACTACACAACTTGACAGCTTTACAGCGATGTCACTTCCCCTTCAACAGACGAGGCAGATGGCCAACAACTCCAAATAGCCGAGTTGGCATGGCTGAAGAGGCTAAAAATGAAAGGGGTAGAAGATGCCTGTAGTGAGCAGACACAAAGAATCAAAATCTGGGGAGCAGTAAAGTGGGAGTCTTGCTCTTGTTGGCCTGAGCTGAGGGACTAACCCCTGTGGGAAAGTAGCAAAGATAGAAAGCTCACTTATATTAAATGGTCTTGGGATTTGTTATATGTACAAGCAGGCATGGATGGAGTCTGATGGGAGAGCGGATAATTCTGTCTAGCGTCAGGTGTCCTGTCGATGACTGTCCACCCAACCCATGTTATTTTTACAGAGAATATTCTGTGCCTGACTTCTCAGGGTTTTAGAAACATGAGTTCAACAGCCACCAGATCAAAATGAAAATGGCCGGCTGGGATGGAAATGGAAACACCATGTGGTCCATTTTTGTCAAGTTCATTTTTGTTTATGATATTAAAAAAACTGCTGTAAGGCTACATTACTTAACCTGGAGCAATTAATCACTCATTAGTTAGCAATTAATCACTCATTACTTAGCTCTGCTGTCGTTGGCTTATAAATAACTGCACAAGTAGTTCTGTCATACACATTTAACACAGTTGCTACAGACAATACCATTTCTTGTCTGTAGGGGGACCCAGTGAGCAAATCCTACTGTGCGTGCGTGCGTGCGCTGTGCAGGTTAATGTGTGCCTCTGTGTCATCTGTTCCCTAACATTCATTTCCTCATATGAGACTAAAAGTGCTTGCTCTCATAACCCATTATTCTGTGTGTGTGTCTGTGTGTGTGTAGGCGCTGTCTACAGATGTTGGCTGCAGGACTCTTCCTGCCAGGCTCAGTGGGCATCACAGACCCCTGCGAGAGCGGCAACTTCCGCGTGCACACTGTCATGACCCTGGAGCAGCAGGTAGGCCTGACTGTGTGTGTGTGTGCGTGCGTATGTGTGTGTGTGTGTGTGTTTGAGGCTCCTAGCCGCTGTGAGATCCAGACAGATGCTCTACAGACGCTCCGAAGTGCTGTTAGATGCTGTGGTTTCCATGACGTCCTAAGTGCTGCAGAGCCCTTGCTGTAGGTGTCATGGTAACATCTGCTGTGATGAGCTGTTTCCCTCCTCTGTGATATAAACAGAATTATGGAGGGTTCATTTGGGTAATATTTCAAATATGTGAAGAAGCAGCAGCATTCAAGGATTTCACTGCGCTTGGAAAACTGCTTTTGCACACACACACACACACACACACACACACACTCACACACACCTTTTACCCCTTAACTCTCCTAACTGGCACCCTAACTGTGTTTAATTGAGTCTTCCTTAACCAGGGAGGACAGCAGGGTCAGACACACACACACACACACACACACACACACACACACACACTCACACACACCTTTTACCCCTTAACTCTCCTAACTGGCGCCCTAACTGTGTTTAATTGAGTCTTCCTTAACCAGGGAGGACAGCAGGGGTCAGACACACACACACACACACACACACACACACCAGAGCATATTAGCGGACTGAGCGGTGAGAATTTCCGCTCCTTGCTAGAGATGCGTGGATGGGGTTACAGCCCTGGACTGTGCGTCTAAACCGTGGATTGGGCAGATGACGTGTCGAAAAATAATATTTTAATTCAATTTGGATGGGTGGCAGGTGAACCAATCAAATGAAAAAAATATATATACATCGTTAAATACTGTTTCCTACATCTGAAAAAAACATGAGCACACTTCATCAAGCGGTGACTTGGCCTAGCTGCATCTATGCATGTTGCTTTCTTTATTGTCAGAGACGGCAGTAATGGTGAAGGTGGGATGTGACCAACTCAGAAAAGGGAGAAGGTGGGATGTGACCAACTCAGAAAAGGGGGAAGGTGGGATGTGACCAACTCAGAAAAGGGGGAAGGTGGGATGTGACCAACTCAGAAAAGGGAGAAGGTGGGATGTGACCAACTCAGAAAAGGGGGAACTAAAAACCAAGGCAAAAGAAGGTCGTTAAAGTGATGCCTGGAATAACATTTCTTAAGTGTGTGAATCAGGAGTGCGTGTGAAGTGTGTGAATCAGGAGTGCGTGTGAAGTGTGTGAATCAGGAGTGCGTGTGAAGCCCGTCCTAGTCGTCACCCTGACATGACGCTGCATAATTAGCCCACAGTGTGAGGGACTGATTTTCTTTCTTTCTTTTTGCAAAAACTGAAGTGCAGTAGGCGTTCATTAGCAGGCTAAATGCAGCATGTTGAAATGGTGTTTTTGTCTAATTGTGTTTTTTATTACATGGATAAAATTGCACTGTGGCCTAGTCAGGTAAGGTCAGGTTTGTCGATGTGCATTTTGTCCCTGTGCATCAGTCAGAGACAGACTTCACTGCTGATATTCTGAATACACACAGTCTGAACACAGCCAGTAGGCTTTAGCCTACTACAGACTTTAGCCTTTAAATATCTTTGCTGTGTTGGATCAGTCTCCTCTCTAGAACAGGCAAGAGCTCTCTAGTCTTGTGTCAGCAGCACCTTGCATTGCCTGTAGACCTAAAAACAACCAGTGGAGGCGGGGCGGCGGCGGTTTGAAAAGTGGTCCAAAAATATTGGTGTGGATGGATGGATGGATTGCGGACAGATGATGGCTTTCGTGATGCGGTTGGGGATGAAATAATAGTCCATCTGCGCATCTCTTCTCCCTGCTCATGAGGATGCTGGTCCTCCTCGCCCAGAGTTGTCTCCTCGCTACTCATGGCAACAGTGCTACAGATATAGATTACTGATCACTATCATAACATAGAGTGCTGTTAAGCTTTCCCATGATGTGAGCGGCATCGCAGCAGAACTGACGCGAGACAGAGCGACCGCACTCTCTCTCGCGCACACACACATACACACACACACACACACACACACACACACACACACACTCTCACACACACACACACACAGAGGTCAGAGTTTTGTCCTCACCACTTATGGTGGACATGAAGTCCATCTTGTCTTAATTAATTGGCAAATCCTATGGAGGGAATCGGAGCAGCTCCACGTAGCTGAGCTGAGTGATTGAACAGCGCTGGGATGTAATTGGCCCTAATTCAGCAGCCCAAGATGGGTAACGCCTCGCTAATGAGAACATTTCATGATGGAGACGACGTGTGTGTGTGTGTGTGTGTGTGTGTGTGTGTGTATGTGTGTGTGTGTGTGCCTAGTGCTGTACATTATGTCAGTAGTGAGTGAGTGAAGTAATGAAAAGATGGCTAAATTAAGTACATGTTTAAAAAAAGATCATTCATGTGTGTATATATGTGTGTGTGTGTGTAGGATATGGTGTGTTTCACGGCCCAGACATTGGTGAGAGTGTTGTCTCATGGAGGCTACCGAAAGATCCTCGGTCTGGAGGGAGATGCCAGCTGTAAGTCTCGCTCGCTCGCTCGCTCGCTCGCTCTCTCTCTCTCTCTCTCTCTCTCTCCTCTTCTGTTTCTTCCTTGTTTTTTGTATGGAAAGGACTTTGCTCTGTATGGAATGGAACGCACTGTGTTTGCGAGGTCATCTGTGACTCTCTGGTCATTCATGTTTTGTTTTTTTTTGTTTTGTTTTTTTTTATGTTTTTCCTTTCCTGTCATTTACTTTTGTGTGTGTTGTGATGTGTCCTCTCTGCACACTTGGCCTCAAGCATGTTTTTTAGCTCCGTTTTGTCGTACTGGTGTGTGTGTGTGTGTGTGTGTGTGTGTGTGTGTGTGTGTGTGTGTGTGTGTGTGTGTGTGTGTGTGTGTGTGTGTGTGTGTGTCCTATTCATACTGAGATAATCTGATTCTTGTCCTCTCAGCTGCCCTCCTGTGTCTCTAGACCTGGCCACAGATTTGTTTCTTGTGGTGATGTGTGTATTATTTCTAAAAACACTATTATTTGATTTTTATCTTCTCTGCTGCTTGTGTGTGTGTGTGTGTGCGCGTGTGCGCACGTGTGTGCGTAGACCTTGCCACAGAGATGTCGACATGGGATGGCGTCATCGTCACCCCGTCAGAGAAGGCCTACGAGAAACCTCCGGAACGTAAGGAGGAGGAGGACGAAGCGTTGGAGGAAGGTGGGGAGGGAGAGGACGAGAGCATGGAGACTCAGGAGTGACCCCCCCACACAACCTGCCCCCTTTATATGTAAGGAACAGTTACTCGATCCTAGTCTCCCTTCATCCCTCAGCCCTGAACCCTTAAAGACTTATCTGTCAGGAATCAGCCTCTCAAGTTGAATCATGCCAGCCATTGGTAGGAAGACCCAGTGATTGAGTCCCACATTTGGTCCAGTCAAGTCTTTGAGAGTTCAGGCCTTAGGAGGGACATTGGATCCAGCCCATGTTTGTTTGTTAAGAATCACACAGACTTAAATGGGAGTTCATGCTAAGATCACAAGGGTTTAGGGGTGTCCCTGTGTCAAAATCTGAAGTGTGTGAGGGTTTAGGGGTGTCCCTGTGTCAAAATCTGAAGTGTGTGAGGGTTTAGGGGTGTCCCTTTGTCAAAATCTGAAGTGTGTGAGGGTTTAGGGGTGTCCCTTTGTCAAAATCTGAAGTGTGTGAGGGTTTAGGGGTGTCCCTGTGTCAAAATCTAAAGTGTGTGAGGGTTTAGGGGTGTCCCTGTGTCAAAATCTGAAGTGTGTGAGGGCTCGCTTACACCCTTTCTGAACCCTTTCCTAAAGTTGGCACTGCATGCAGACTTTGCTGAAGGGAATTACCCACAGTTCATAGCGTTGTGACGGGAAGACACCGGAGAAGAATGGAATCGTCAAAATGGCACCTGTAAACAATTTACAATTACCAAGGAACGAAAACGGAAGTGTGGTTGCATGTTGACTGTAGTGTTGTTAATTGAACGATTTATCACATGTGGTGTCCCAATCATGCAAACGGCAATGTGAGCACTCGGAGCCTCGTAAACTCATTCACTGAACAGCTTTAGTTAAGTTGGTGAGAACTCAGGGCTTAGTTTGCAGGAGGACATTGAAACTCGGCAAGTATCTGACAAGAGCCTATGGAAGAGTCAGTGGCACAAATGAATCCTATTTGCCCTGATGGCAATATTAATCCCAGTTTCAGATATATTAATCCCAGTTTCAGCAATATTAATCCTAGTTTCAGAAAGCAGTAAAACCCTGATGAACTATATCTTAAACTTTGCCATGGGATTTTTTAAGAATGAGACGGCCCGTATGTAAGAGTCAGTATCCAGAAAGACCCTGTGAATGAATACGAATTGGTATCAGGGATTAATAAGATCAGCCCAAGTAGTATTATGAATCCTGGTATCAGAAACCTTTTGGTAAAACCCAGAGGAACTTTAAATCAAACTTTGCCATGGGATTTAAACATTATGGATATTCAAGTTTACCTTGAGTTGAATAAGACTCCTGATTGAGCAGTGTTGAGTTAGACTCTTGATGGAGCAGTGTTGAGTTGAGTTAGACTCCTGATTGACTAGTGTCGAGTTGAATAAGACTCCTAATTGAGCAGTGTTGAGTTGAGTTAGACTCCTGATTGACTAGTGTTGAGTTGATCACTAATAGAAACCTCTTCTTTTTTCCTCCAGGTAACCTGGTGGTGTTTTCACCATGTGCCCGTGAAATCCTTTTTGTTTTTTTAATATATATAGGTGCTCAGTTTTTCTGGATCCCCTCCCCCCAAAGGCCCTCTCTGAATTGGACCAAGGAGCCTCGGATAAATGAAAGATTACGGTTCTTCTGTGATGCTTTTAACCCACTGACTCGGTTCTCCCTCTCCATCGAGGCCTTGGCGGGTCCCCCTGTGATGTGACAAGTGGTTTTTACTTTCAGATAAATTTTTTTTAAGTATAAGTTGTGTGTCTGTGTGTTAGTATTCAGTGTCTTCTTGCAAAAGATTAATAACAAATGATTTTAAAAAAATTTGTTTTTAAATGTTGTACAATACCTCAACACAAGGTGTCAGTAGACTTGCACATAGATGACTCTTTTTTGTGATGCCAACGTCCTTACTCCTACCACACAGCATGCACCATCAGATGTCATGTGACCATGGCAACAAGAAAGACATGGAGACACTTTTTTTTAAACTCGCTAAAATAGCTTTGTAATAATTAGAAAATGTTTCCAACGTTGACAGTGTTACATTCTGTGTTTAGATAAATCACATCACAGTGAGCCTTCTCAGTTCCTTTACACTAGTACACACAAGTTAGCTGTACACACGGCCAGAGCCACAGGCTAGAACAGAAGAGGGGAGAAGAGACCACAACTCAAAAGTCAATCCAACCCAAAGAAAAGTGTGTTTGATCACTAATACTGTGCTCGGTCATGTCCCCGTGATTGGCGCAGGCAGAGCCCCCTCTGGTCCTGAAGAGTCCAAAAGGTTAAAGGTCACCAGCTGTCCCATGCCTACCCTATTGCTATGTGTCGTGGGATGGTCAAAACGGACAGTCGGGGAGGGCCAGTCTCCCTGTACCTTGGCACTATAGAAAACATCATCAGCAGAATATACACATGAGCACAAACATAGAAACTCCAAACCTGGGTGAAATGCTTCAGCAGTTCATTCTGTGGATAATCTCTAAATATGATGCAGTCCATGAAAGAAAAGGAAACAAACTATGAATGGGATTGTTTTTGCTACATCACAGATTTCTGCGGAGGTATCCTCTCACAGCAGGGAACACTGCTAAGAGCTTGATGGACTTGTCCTCCCCACCACCCAATACCCCGAACCGACAGCGGACTTAGGGTTGGGTCACCCTAACCCAGTACCCTGATGCCACCTTAAGCGCACACACTGTCCATCCTGCATCGGTGGCCAGGACTGCAGTGGAAGATCTCTTTTGGTCCTCAGCTAAAAAGCTGATGTCACTTTTGTTGTAGTTTAATTCTTCTTTGCATGCAAGTGCAAGTAGAGAAATCAATGCCTCCACTCCAAATCAATCTCCTCACCCCTCAACGTCCTACAAAAGTCTAAGTAGCAGCATTTAAAGAAAAAGTCTCCATTATTTTCAATTCTCTTCACATTTGAACACGCCTTTGAATACTGAATAGATTATTCATGATCGTAATTGAAATAACATTTAATTGCAATGATAATAGTAGTAATAATAGTAGCAATATTAAAACAACAATGGTCATCATAACAATCCATATAATATTAATAACGAGTAACTGAGTAATAATAGCTTGTATGTACATAAGAAAACTAGGTGTGATTAAGTTATTTTGTTGACTTGAAATTACACAGTAATTTTTCAGTGTTCTATGACCCCTATACTGTAGGCCTACGTCAGTCTGTTGTCTGCTGCAGAATGAAAGTATTTTGTTACCATGTGGGAGGTCAAAGTCATCACAGTGTGGTTATTAGCACACACGGCTAGCAGCTCTGTTAGCGCTACAGGAACAAAAACAAGACAAAACAGCCCAAAGATTCTGCAGCAGAGTGCTCTGGAATCTTTGAACAGTCTAGAACCACCGAACATTGTTCTGTCCAGAACAGCAACGTGGCTTTCGCCTGTAACGGCACACGGCACTCTACAGCTACGGGCCTCTGTCTACACTCAGCTGAGGAAACCCAAACCAAAACAAAAAATGAAGAAAATAAGTGGATTGGCAGAGTTCAGTCTGTAAGCACAAAACACACCAAAATATCTTTTTGTTCTGGAAAAAAAGAAATTTGCAAGTGTTTATAAGATTTGTTGCTTGGACTTCTAAAAAGTGTTTGTGTTTGTGTGAGACAGTCTTTATATTAGTTATAAGAGGCCATGTCTGAGAGCTGAATTGAGTCAAAGAGGTAAGTAGTGAATGAGTCTCTTCCATCTCTCCATTTTGTTATTTTTTTGCTGAAGGGTTCAAATGAAGCCTTAGATGTCCTTAGGTGCTGTGGAGTTGTTTAAATGTTACATCAACTTGACAAGCAACCAGCACCTCAGGGCTTGGGCGGGAAAGATCCAGCATTTTCAAGGTCTGTAGTGTTGCTGACTAATAATGTGTCTCCTACACTAAACACCAAGCTAGTCAAGGCCAGCAGTAAAGACAAAGTGAAAGTGGGTAGGTGTAGGCTACTCTGATGAGACACACCAGAGAGAGAAGGTGTGTGTCTGTGTGAGAGAGAGAGTGTGTGTGTATGTGACCTTTGTATACACCAGATGGGTTAAAGGCAGGAAAAAAAATCCCACTGGTCAAAATAAAGGAGAACACTTTGTTTGAAGGGGTCTACATAAGAGTGACACAAGCCTGTTATAAACAGGACATGACGCATCATGAACATTAGTGACACTTTAAAGAATCCAATGCCACTTAATGGCAACAGTCAAAGATGAATGAAGAGTCATCAATGTTCATGATGCGTGTCATGTCCTGCTTATGACAGGCTTGTGTCACCCTTATGTAGACCCCTTCAAATGAAGTGACCTATGTGGAGAGAGTTAAAGAGAGAAACGACAAAGATGTCCACTGGTTAGCTGTGTCCTGAAAAGAGGCGTGTGTTTCTCATGGAGAAGTCCTCCGCTAGGTTGTGTCATCACAAGTCCCCCTCTGGTGGCCTTTCTTTTCTTGGCTGAGGTCCTTCACAGTGGAGAGATTAGAAAGAGAGGAGAAAGAGAGAGTAGTCCTTTGTGCTTTTGATCTACTTCAAATGTCTTTTTGTCTTCAAATGTCTCTGTGTAAAGTGCTGCTGTCCCAGAGTAGTGGACTGGACTCCAGAGCCTCAGTGGTTTAAACCTGCCAAAGAGCAGGTCTTGATTCGAGTTGCAGAAACCCACTGTCTTGAGTGTTTTAGATGTCTGTGTATAACTCTGACCCAGTTGGTGTGTGTGTGTGTGTGTGTGTGTGTTGGCGTGCTGGCTCATGGCCCAAGCCAATCCATGTTGAAGCAGCCAAGTCCTGCAGGTGGCGCTACAGAGCCTGCTGATGACCTTCCTCCTCCTCCTCCTCTTCTCCTACTTCTCCGTGTGCACCACACACACACACACACACACGCACACACACAAACTCACACACACACAGGTATGGGTGTGTGCAGCGGATCAGCAGCCGAGACACAGCTGGGTAGGGGAGCTTCCAGCCAAGTAAAAGGCAAACTGCAAAAATAACCCATATTTCAGACGTGTCCACAACACCAGATGCAGATGTGCCTCCTCACAGATGCCGTGTGTGTGTGCGTGTGTGTGTGTGTGTGTGTGTGTGTGTAAGTTTGCAAACAACAAAAGCATAAATGTTGCACCATTTGTCCCAAACAGAAGTAGGAAGAGAACAGGCTGACGGTTGGTCGCCGGGGGAAACTAAGCCTTGGTGTATGTGTGTGCGTGTGTGTGTGTGTCTGTGTGTGAAAGAAAACCAAAAAAGCATGCAGCTAACTGGGATCCAAGCAGACTGGAGAGGTAAGTGAGGTCTTCTCAATCTTCTAAAAGCACTCCTCTGGCTAAGCTAACGCTCAGGATCAGTTGGATGTTTGTGTTTCTTCTAACACAAGGTTCCTCTGGCTAAGCTAACGCTCAGGATCAGTTGGATGCTTGTGTTTCTTCTAACACAAGGTTCCTCTGGCTAAGCTAACGCTCAGGATCAGTTGATGTTTGTGTTTCTTCTAACACAAGGTTCCTCTGGCTAAACTAACGCTCAGGATCAGTTGGATGTTTGTGTTTCTTCTAACACAAGGTTCCTCTGGCTAAGCTAACGCTCAGGATCAGTTGGATGTTTGTGTTTCTTCTAACACAAGGTTCCTCTGGCTAAACTAACGCTCAGGATCAGTTGGATGTTTGTGTTTCTTCTAACACAAGGCTCCTCTGGCTAAACTAACGCTCAGGATCAGTTGGATGTTTGTGTTTCTTCTAACACAAGGTTCCTCTGGCTAAACTAACGCTCAGGATCAGTTGGATGTTTGTGTTTCTTCTAACACAAGGCTCCTCTGGCTAAACTAACGCTCAGGATCAGTTGGATGTTTGTGTTTCTTCTAAAAGCAGTATGGAGAAAAAGGCCGCAAATCCTGTTGGCCAGGCACAAGATGTCTGAAATTGAGAGTTTAAAGCCAGAGAGAGTCTGACTGTGGCTCAGAGTTGGGCCAGATCTGGACCACACCTGGACCGCATCCGGGCGGAAATCATATGCTTTCAGGAAAGAGACAATCCAGCACACAAAGGATGATGGGAAATAATCCCTCTTGGAATAAGAGAGAGAGACGGAGACAGAGCGAAGAAGAAGAGGACAAAAAGCAAAAGAAAGAGGGAAAAAGAGAGAAAGAGGAACAAAGTAAAGAAAGAGAGAGAGATAGAGAGAGAGGGGTGACATCACAGTCACGTGAGATCAGGACACTGCCTTGTCCAAACATCTAACGATCAGGCCACCGAAGGGGCTACTGTCCACTTCCAGACGCTTCAGTCTCCGGTGGGACAGTCAAACACCTCCTGCACTGGACCGCCTTCTGTGGAAACCCACCTCTGGATTTAAATGCTCTGAGTCCTTGTCAGGGCTTTTGAGTCTACTTGTTTAGGGTCCTTTTCAGGGTTTTTAAATCTACTTGTTTAGGGTCCTTGTTAGGGCTTTTAGGTTCACTTGTTTAGGGTCCTTGTCAGGGTTTTACAGTCTACTTCTGGTCAGATCTTTTCAGTCTACTTATCTTGAGTCTACTTGTTTAGGATCCTTGTCAGGTCTGTTGAGTCTACTTGACACTTAGTTAGAGTCAGAGGAGCTGAGGATCCCTCTTCTCTCGGACTCTGAATTTGAGTCCAGATATGGCAAAGAACCAGGCTGTCCTGCTACATCCCCGGTTATATTTGAATATATCTCAGTAGTATAGATCACAATATGTTCTGTGCATCTGTACACAACTAGTTATATATCTATATGTATAATATTCATTGTTTAGCTAATCTAGAAACATAGTAACTTTATAAAATATACATTTGTCCAGTAAAATATTCCATATTCAATCCCATTCTGATTTACAAGGTTCAAAAAAGTCTCTTGGCTCATGCAAAGCATCATGATTTTCTCAGGTCTTGGTGAGATGGGATAGTTGAAGGAATAGGACCTTCCATTGACCTTCCATACAAATACACACACATGCTTACTTACACACACACACGCTCACACACACACACACACACACACATACACATCATACATGAATAAATATTATGCAGTGTGCTCATCCCATACCACACTCATTTTGGGGGGTTTCCCTCTCTAGTGCATCAAACAATACAGCATCATTTGAAGTTTTCACAAAACATAAAATGCTCTGATCTTTTTTCTATCTTATAACACTTATAATTCCTTTGAGTCTTTGTATTAATATCTCCACAGCCAGACATCTGATTCGATGACTGACAGATGTTAAGACCAATCAGGTATTTCTTCTCATTTGGTTCCTTCTGTCACAGGGGAGATAGGGCGAGTTCAAAACAACACACACACACACACACACTCACACACACATCCAGAGTAGTCTGTGACTGTGTTTGAGTAGTGGAATGAGGGGACAGGTGTCTCTGCTTTGCTTCCTCCCAGTTGGCGGGCTGTGAAATTGGGTTAGCTGTACAGGTAGCGACAGCAGCGCACTCACACGCCTGGAGTCATTTGACCAGCGTCACACCTCTTTCATTTCAATCTCCAAACTTATTTGGGGGCATTTAATTTCACCTACCATCAGGACAGGAGGGGAGGGGAGGGGAGAAGAAAAGAGAGGAGGGGAGAGAAGGAGAGAGGACAGAAGAGGAGAGGTGAAGAGAGGAGAGGAGAGGAGAGGAGAGGAGAGGAGGAGGGGAGAGGAGAGGAGAGGAGAAGAGAGGAGGGGAGAGGAGGGGAGAGGACAGAAGAGGAGAGGTGAAGAGAGGAGAGGAGAAGAGAGGAGGGGAGAGAAGGAGAGAGGACAGAAGAGGAGAGGTGAGGAAAGGAGGGTAGAGGAGAGGAGAGGACAGGAGGGGAGAGGAGAGGAGAAGAGAGGAGGGGAGAGAAGGGGAGAGGACAGAAGAGGAGAGGTGAGGAAAGGAGGTTAGAGGAGAGGAGAGGAGGGGAGAGGAGATGAGAAGAGAGGAGAGGAGGGGAACGGAGAGGAGAGGAGATGAGATTAGAAGAGAGGAGGACAGAAGGAGAGGGATTCTCTCACTCCCACAGGAAGGGGGCGCTGTGGTGCTACTGCTTCACAGCGACAACTATACCTGTTCAGATCACAGCCCAAAGACGCAGCCAGCGATATACAGAGCCAATAACTGGCCTGGGATCAGTGATGCAGAGGCAATTAGTGGCCTACTGGACTATAGGGCTGTGCTATGTGTGCATGAAGATGCCTGCCTTTAGAATTGAACGATGGGGGTGTTTAGGCTGAATGAACACACACCACCCACACACACACACACACACACCAGTGGAGCCCTATTTTCTTAAGTGACCGTGGGATGAACTCAGGCACCACAGCTGTGAGATGGTGCACTTACAGGAAGGTTTTATCAACTGGGAACAATAGATGACCTCCTTTCACACACACACACACACGGTGAATGGGGAGCTGCTGTTATCACTCCCATGTTGCTCTCCTACACTCCATCTGCCCTACAGAGAAAGAGGTCGGGAGAACACACACACACACACTGTAAGGGGGGACGGGGATGGTTGCCAGATGTGTGTGTGTGTGTGTGTGTGTGTGTGTGTGTGTGTGTGTGTCTGTCACAGCCACAGAGGTTGGGGGAAGGGGTAGGTATCAGTGTGTGTGTGTTCACAGACGTGTTTGAGCTTCTGGGATGTAGATCTCGATGCTGTCGGCGCTCTCCGTAGCCGAGTTCTGACGGAAAGAAGCAGAGCGTTTGGTCTGGAGCAGTCGGCGCCGCGTCTCCTGACGCTGACGCTCGCCGAGGTCCAGGGACTTCTCCCGCACCGGCAGGCCCGGCCCGCTCCGAGACACCACCAGCATCCCGCTGCCACCAGACCCAGAGCCCACGCCCGCACCAGAACCACCCATGCCACCGCCACCGCCACCGCCACCTCCTGTGCCACCTGCACCACCTCCACCCACTCCATCGCCCACGCTGTCTGCCCGCAGAGTGCCCGTCACGCCACCCAGAGGCTTCTTCGGCAGGGGGGGAGGGCCTTTCTTATCCTCCTGCAGGCAGGGTGGGACGGGATTGGGTGTGATCAGGACGAGGAAAGGGTTGTGATTGGTCACAGCCGGGAGATAGAAGTGGGAGGGAGGAGGGTTGTGATTGGTGGTGTGAGCGCGCAGCATGAAGGTGATTGGTTTGGACAGCAAGTGGCGTGAATTGATGATGGTTGATTGAGGAAAGAATGGAGGCGCGACAAAAACGGGGGGAAGAGACGAAACGAGTGAAAAGACAGGAAAGAAAAGAAGAATGGATGAGTGGCAGTCAGTCAAAGAGAGAGGACACGTAGATGAGCATGTTGAGACAGAGACATACACCAGGAAGAAGAGAAATAGAGAAAAGAGGGAAAAAGTTATTTATTGGTTAGCCATAGAGTTATTTAGAGGTTAGCCATAGGTTGTATATTGGTTAGCCAAAGGTTGCTTATTGCTAATGGTTTAGCGGTTAGATTGAGTCAGCTAATTGAGGGTTCTAATCACTAAGACAGATGACACAGATAAACAAACGAGGGGGGGGGGGGGGGGGGGTTGGGGTGGGGGGAGGTCCAAACTCCTCACGGGAGTTTATTTGTACTTGAGAGAGGAGAGGAAGACATCTCTGTGGGACGCTAAGTAAACTGGCAGCCATTTTGTGACACAGCACGAACACTGCGTAGAAACGTTAGCACTTTAGCATTAGCTTCCAAAGCCCAGCTTCATGTCTGTTTGCAGTTTCTCTTCTTCCCTGCATCCACAGGCCCGCTGGGCACCACCGCAGACACGTCAGCCATCTTGGCTCTGGGGCTGGGGGCCTGTGGAGGGAGCAGGTAGCCTGATCCTCTCACCTTCTTCTCGGGCGGAAGCCTCCAGCCGGAGTCCTTGAGGCGCTGCAGGTCCTGGAACTTTACACGGACGTCCTCGATGGCCAGCTGCAGCAACTCCCAGAAACTGGCCAGCTCCTGAGAGGAGGGCTGTGGATACACCGACGGGTCCTGGGAGGGGGGAGCGGGGGGTGGGATGGTTGTCACAGTGTATAAGTACATCAAAAATAATTTGATTTGAGGTACTGTCTTTGGGCTTGCTTCTCAATGCAAACACATGCACTGCACCACACATAACCACATCATGTTACAGGGCTCCTCCATCAGAGTATCTATTCTACAGGCAGACAGTGGTGCTACTCAAGACCTCTGGGACAATTAATCTTCAAGTCAATCAAACCAGAAGCAGTGAAATGAAATTGGGAAAAGCAGTGACAATACTTAGTCCTACAGAGGATTTTACAGCTCAGAGGTGGACTGCTGAGGTAGATACTGGTGTGTGTGTGTGTGTGTGTGTGTGTGGGTTAGTGTGTCTAGACCTCAGGGATGTAGATGTGCAAGTCAATGAGCAGTGTCCTAAGACCAGCAGAAAGAGTGAGGGTAGGGGAGAGGAAGAGAGGAAAAAAAGTGTGTGTGTGTGTGTGCATGTGTGTGTGTTTGTGTGTGTATGTGCATGTGCATGTGCGTGCGTGTGTGTGCATGTGCATGCGTGCATGCGTGCGTGTGCATCGCTCTCTGAGGGCTTGATACTCACCAAACTCTGCTGGCACATACGGAAGAACTGCTGCACTTTCTGTGACATCAGCATCTGGGCACTGCCAATGGCTGAGCGGATCATCTCCAGCGCTACACACACACACACACACACACAGATGAACAGACACACACACACACACACACACACACACACACACACACACACACACACACACACACACACATACACACACAGAGAGATGAACAGACACACACACACACACATACACACACACACACACACACAGACATCATACAGACAGACAAACAGATGGGGGAGAGGCAGAACTGAGGATTCTAATGTACTGCAAAAAATATATTTGTAATAAGAGACAATAAAATGGAAAAAATATCAAAATAACAAAAATGACAAATTCCACATAGACTAAGATGTGTGTGTGTGTGTGTGTGTGTGTGTGTGAGAGAGAGAGAGAGAGAGAGAGAAGGTTAGGCTCCAGGGAAATAAATGAAAAAAGCAGCAGTAGATAGCCTAGTCGACTGAACGGATGATTTGAGTCTACAGAAGTGCCCAGTCTAACCCGGTGAACCAGACTCTCACACTTTGTGTCACTTTGTGTCAAGAGTCTGGACACTCTCTCCAGGCATGAGTTTACTCTGCACTGGGTGGGTATTTCATTTCAATTTTAAACCTGTTGGCTCTGCCTGCCACTTCTGTTTGCTGATGGGTCCCTGGGGAAAGTGAGGCCTAAAGAGAGACTCTGAGCGGCGCTAGCCTAGCTATGGCTAGCACAGGAGGAGTGGGAGAGGAAAGCCTCAGCAGAGACTCTGACATAATACTGTAGCCCAGTATTGAATGGCAGTGTTATGGTGGCGCTAGCCTAGCTATGCTAGCCCAGGAGGAGAGAGAGAGGGAGAGGAAAGCCTCAGCAGAGACTCTGATGTAATACTGGGCAGCACTAGCCTAGCTATGCTAGCCCAGGAGGAGACAGAGAGTTTGACTGGGGCCCTGGGGGAGAGGAATAGAGAGACTGGACAAGACAACAGAGGAAGAATGAGACAAAAACAAAAGCTGAGACAGAGAGGGACAGGGAGAGAGAGAGAGAGAGAGAGAGAGAGAGAGGGGCCAGGGAAGCAATACTGGTACGACCAATGAGACAATTACAGGAAGTAGACACATAAAAGTCCCAAAAAAATAAAGAGAGAAAATCTGACTGAAGGGAACAAAAAGGCAAATGGCACAGAAGGCAGTAGCAGAATAAAGAACCAGATAACAAAATACATTTCGCATCGTGGGAACAGAGTGATAGACTACAAATCAGCACAGTTGGGCCCAGACTCTGAGTTCCTGAGGGCAAGCAGCGCACCACAGCGATGGTGCTGGGGAGAAACCCTGTGAACAGGGGGAAACTGTGGCCCTGGGGGGGGGGGGGGGGGGGGGGGGGGTGGGACAGGGTACAAGCACCTCCATCTCAGCCTATTTCAGTGTTTACCTCAGCCAGCTTGTTTTTGTTGACTACTTTTCTGTTAGCCTCCGCTTTGAAACCTCCATTTGTTTTGACTTGCTGGGGGCATGGGGATGTTTATAAGTAAACAAATAAGTTTAGAAAGGTTGGGATAGAAATAAAATGCCTCATTATCATTAAAACATTCCATATTAATTCTCAGTTCATCCAACCCAAAGTGCTCCCATTAATTCTCTGCATGCTCCCTCTCTCTCCCTCCGTTAGTCTCTCCCTCGCTCCTTATTTCTCTCGATCCCTTCCTCTCTTGCTCCCTCGCCGCTCTCTCTCTTTCCCTTTATCTCTCGCTCTCTCACTCTCTCTATATGCTTTCATCTCTCAAGTTTAGGCAGGTCGTTCCACCTCCTCCCCACGCCACGCTGTCACACCACTCATCCATCTTTGTCTCATTCTTACTGTTTCTTTCTCTATCCATCTCTCCCCTCTCTTTTCTCTCTTACTATCTATCTCCCCTCACATTTTCTCCCTCTCTCTGTCATCTCTCTATCCATCTTTCTCCCACTCTTCTCTCTCTGTCTGTCTCTATCCATCTGTCTACCACTCTTTTCTCTCTCTCAATTCATCTCTCCTCTTTTCTTCTCTTAATAAATATCCTTACGGATTCCTTTCCTCCTTACTTTTTTTTAATCCTGTATCTCTCTCTCTCTCTTTCTCTCTCTTCCCTTTCCTTACCTTCCTCTAGTAGTCTGCTATCCTCCACCTCTCTCTCTTTCCCCCTTCCTTACCTTGCTCTTGAAGTTCATTCTCCTCTGCCTCTCTTTCCATGTTATGGCATCATCCCTCTCTCTCTCTCTCCCTCTATTTCTCCTTTTGTCTTCCCCCTTTTCCTTACCTTCCTCTGGTAGTTCGTTCTCCTCCGCCTCTCTCTCCATGTTCTGGCACCACCCCTCCATCCTCTCCACCTCTGACTGGAGCAGGCGGAGGAAGAATTCTCCATCTCTCAGGCAGGGTGACGCTCGACCTGAGTCTGGAAGGCTCCGAGGCCCCTCGTGCCAGCCGGCCCGCTCCAGAGGCAGGGGTGAGTGGGAGCGGGGCAGGGCCATGGGCAGGGCCCGCTGGTGTGGCTCTGGTCCGCAGGGGTCTGGCCCGTATCCGGCGTGCATGTGGGACTGTTGCTGGCTCTGGTAGTCCTCGCTGTAGGTCCACTGCCCCTGTGTGTGGACGGTGCGGTACTCGAACTGGCCCGCCGATTCGGGCTCTGAGGAGTGGCGCTGGAAGGAACAGCCGAACTGCAGGCCCTTGTCCTGGGTCGGGACCCCCACCAGCACCCCTGGGAAACCCTCCAGCTCCAGGTCTGCCTGCACGCTCGCCGTCACGCTGTTGGAGCGCTTAAAGCGTGAGCGCCTGGAGGGGGCCACAGAGAGAGAGAGCCCATCAGATTTATTTACAGAACCCTCCAGCTCCAGGTCTGCCTGCACGCTCGCCGTCACGCTGTTGGAGCGCTTAAAGCGTGAGCGCCTGGAGGGGGCCACAGAGAGAGAGAGCCCATCAGATTTATTTACAGAACCCTCCAGCTCCAGGTCTGCCTGCACGCTCGCCGTCACGCTGTTGGAGCGCTTAAAGCGTGAGCGCCTGGAGGGGGCCACAGAGAGAGAGAGCCCATCAGATTTATTTACAGAACCCTCCAGCTCCAGGTCTGCCTGCACGCTCGCCGTCACGCTGTTGGAGCGCTTAAAGCGTGAGCGCCTGGAGGGGGCCACAGAGAGAGAGAGCCCATCAGATTTATTTACAGAACCCTCCAGCTCCAGGTCTGCCTGCACGCTCGCCGTCACGCTGTTGGAGCGCTTAAAGCGTGAGCGCCTGGAGGGGGCCACAGAGAGAGAGAGCCCATCAGATGTATTTACAGAACCTGCCTGCATGCGTGTTAGAGTGTTTGACACATGAACGTCTGACAGGAAGACAGACAACCAGAACCAGCGAAAACATGGATCCACTTACTACATGACTTCAACTTAGTGCAAGTATTCCGCTAACTTCCTATTCATTTATTTGTATTGTATTTAACAGACTTGAAATGAATTGAATTGAGTACCAAGAACACACCAGGGAAGAGACTCTCGTCTCAAGAGAGTTTGATTATTAGCATCATAGCT
Source organism: Tenualosa ilisha (assembly GCA_015244755.2). Classification (NCBI taxonomy): domain Eukaryota; kingdom Metazoa; phylum Chordata; class Actinopteri; order Clupeiformes; family Clupeidae; genus Tenualosa; species Tenualosa ilisha. The sequence continues at coordinate 644,856 of PYXC01001490.1, forward strand.
GGGCTTCTGTTTTCACATTCCATACGTTATCTTGGAGCGGTCTATAGGTGGAGATCTATAGGTCGTCTATAGGTGGAGATCTATAGGTCGTCTATAGGTGGAGATCTATAGGTCGTCTATAGGTGGAGATCTATAGGTCGTCTAT
>PYXC01001490.1:650000-662500 GCA_015244755.2 Tenualosa ilisha
ATAAGGACTTTTAAGTCGCTACAGCAGGACAAAACAACTGCCTGTGGTCATAAAAATGCCCCAAGTTCATATGGCATCAATTTTGTTTTAATAAAATGTCTTTATTTGTGGTTTCACGGGGAAGCACTACAACATCCTGAAATCGTACATCGGCGCTCCCTCTTCAAGCGGGACCACAAATCTCTGTGCAGGTTGACAGAAAAAGGCAGCAGGGGAAGGACAGATCAGGTCAAACATAAAACATGTTTTTCACGTAATTAAGGACTGTAGGGAGATAGTCATTGTGATGTTCTCTATTCAATCATGAAACTTATATGCGTATGACTTGCAATGACAAGTAGTTCCATTGTGGGTAAAAAATATTTACACAGTCTCGTACCTTTGCCTTTTTTTCGCCTTTTCGTCAGCTTTTTCACTCGGACTAAAAGTGTATATGGTACCCCGTTGCTAGTTAGACTGAGTTGAGTCTAAAACACTTTAGAATCGGTCTATGGAGAAATGAATGGAAGGCCACTTCCTTTGAACCGACTTCTGGGTTTGAGGTATGAGGAGGACCAGTGATTAAGGAGCACGTCAGAGAGGGGAGGGAGGGGTGGAGGAGAGAGAGAGAGAGAAAGAGAGGGAGCAGGAACAAAAAAGAGAGGAGAGACTGAATGACACACTGCCTCTGTCATCCACTGATACATAAACACACACACACACACACACACACACACACACAATTTGTTGTAAGGACAACAGCCCTCTTGATCAAACTGTTGCTGTTAAATACACACACAAACACAGCCACAACCACACAACCAAAAATACACACAAACATATAGCCACACACGCACAAAAACACAGTCACGCACGCGCACACACACATACACACACACATACAGTCTGTTACATGAAATACATACAAATTGCCTTCCATTTATCTCTTGAATTTTCTCTCTTACACACACACACACACACACACACACACACACACACACACACAAACACACACAAACTGCCACGGTGTCAACAGACTGCACGGCAAACCAATCAATCAGTGAAGGAACAGAGACACACACACTAAAGCAAAAAACAAACACGATCAATCATATTGCACACACACACACACACACACTTCACACAACGTGTCTAAAGAGTCTCTTCAGTAGGCGACAGGCGAGTGTGTTTGACACTTCACATGATCTCTCATAAATCCCCTCTGAGATTTGCCATCTTAGGGCCCAGACATGAAAGCAGCGCAGTGGCCATGAGGCGAGAGAGAGAAGGAGAGAGAGAAAGAGAGAGAGCGAGAGAGAGAGAGAGGGAGAACGAGAATAGACAAAGACAAGGGAAAGAGAAAGAAACTGACAGAGAGAATTGATGAAAGAGAGAGTGAGTCAGAGCAAGTGAGTGTGTCTGATGTCAGTCACCCCTACAGAAGAAGCGAGGGAAAAAATATATGCAGATATATGTAATGGCCTCCACCCTATATTTAATTATATGGCAAAGTATATTTATTACATATATCTTTCACTACAATATAATGATTAAATCCATAGTGTTAATGTATTAAACACAAACAGCAATAATCATTTTCCCATATTGGGGAGTTTAGAATGCTGTTAACTGTAGTGTTCTGCTATCAGTAGCCCTATGTGTACGACGTTAACAGACCATAGTAGCTAAGCTATTTACCAAAAGTGAATTGTCCTGATGATTTTAGCCTAGTTATTATCTATCAAACAGCAACCACCTCTAACAAGATCATGACAACAAAATGTTTTTCATCTTGGTTAAATCGACATGAAGGGTTAGTTTAACAGTGATGCTGTTCTGGCCCAGTGGAGAATATGCTGCTCATGTTTGCTGAGTTGCCCCGTCCAGCTAAATGTCCCATACTGTGCTGGGGATACAGTTTTTGCTCTAAATAAAACAAAACAAAACAACTGTTTAGATTTTGTTCAAATGGTGTAAGTACAGAACATGCTGTCAACTACATCTTCTTCTTAAAAATGTTAATGGCAGTTGGCAACCAACGTAATGGGTGCATTACCGCCACCGAATGGGCTGGAGTGTGGAACAGGTAGCATACTATCAGTTTAGTTGCAATCTGACCTGAGATGTTGGTGAGCTGGTAAGAATCTAGGGTTTATGGGTAAATATCACTTTGAAGTTCAAATGTTTTTTTTTCTTTTAGTGAGGTTTAGTGTAGTATCTCAAATGCAAGATTGTGCGATTGACCAAAATTTGTCTAATTGTCTAAAAGCTTTGATGATGAGTGTAGTAGGGATAACCATAAGTAACAAGCCCATTCTCAAAATATGACACAGACCTCGCAACATAACTACTATCTTTTCTCAATGAGTGATTGATTCCTTGCTCAGTGGCCATAGCTGTACCTGCTGTCCACTCAACTGTGTCACACAAAGTTGGGTACTCTGAGGGACTGCATCGTCCCCGAGAAGGGGAGGAGACAGATAAATGGATCTTATCATATTAGTTTATATTGATGCTTCACAAGTGAGGTAAAGCTTCAGTATAAATGAATCTGGTAAAAACATGTCACAAGGATGGGGTGGGAAATAGAAAACAATATATATATATATATTTTGGTAGATGTCTGATGGCCTGGATGACAGATGGCATGTGTGTGTGTGTGTGTGTGTGTGTGTGTGTGTGTGTGTGTGTGTAAGTGTGTGTGTGTGTGTGTGAGTGTAGTCCCAGTGAACTCCAGTCACTGAGAAAACATTCCTTGCCACTGCAACAGCAGAATCATTAAAGCTGCTGCAGCATTCTCATCAACACACACACACACACACACACACACACACACACAGGGAGTTGGGAGATGAAGTTATGCTACTAAGCACAATGAGTACTCTCATGACTGACTGTTCCCTGACAAAACAATTGTCAACAGTATAATGGCTGTATCAGCAAGGCTTTGTCTGAACACTGTCTCATTTGCTGTTTGACTTCAAAAGCTCCATTCTACAGTAATTCAATCCTGTAGTCCATGAGTCTGGGAGTGTCAGTGTGCAGCTCACATGGGATACCTGTGGGCTTATAACATTGAGAGCTCACAGTAAAGGCCTCATATGCAAGTCTAGGGTTTTGTACTGTACCTATGGAGCTCCCCCTACAGTTGGCAATTAGTTTTGTAACTTACACCAACATCCTAAATTCTCGCCAATACACAGGGATTTGTGTACAAGCTAAAGGAACCAGCGATGATCATTTTGGAAGTTATGTCAACTGACGAGGCTCATATGTGAGTTTGGTTCTGTTTGGCTGTTTGGTGGGTGTCCATTTTGCAAGCACTGTAAATTAGCCAAGAGGCTGTAGGGGAGCCAAGAGAGCCTTCATGTGTAGTTATAAATGCCATAAATAGAGCTAAATAGAGTTGGGTTATGGTTGATTTTACAATAAGGAAAAGCAGTGACATTTTAAACCCCCAAGGAGTCTGGAGTTACACTGAAGCTAGCGCATTTCAACTGTAGTTCCAAGGTCAAATGGATTTTTCACCCTCAGCATAAGTTTGTGGGTACACAAGCGTAAAAGCATTCCGGTTGCATGAGCAGCCTAGCGCCCCCACCTGGTCCTCCTTTGACACTGCCCTGGGGTCCGGTCATGGAGAAGACGGATAGGCAGTCGTCGTCCTGGGAGCAGCCGGCCTGGATGGCGCGCACGTAGCTGTGGCTCCTCGTGCGAAACACACCCGGCAGATCCAAAGCCTCCACCGCCTGGGACTCCATCTCTCCCAACATGGTCTCACACACCGCCTCAAACTGACGGTTCAGACTGTCACCAAGCTACAACACACACAAACACACACACACACACACACAGTATATACATTTGTAGTCATGAGATCGCAGATGCACAAATCACAAACATACCCTTCCCCCCTGTGCACAACACACAAGTTTGTGATCATAAGGAGATCACACACACACACACACACACACACACACACACACACCTTCCACATAGATAGACAAACACACATAAGCAGATGTACATAAATCAAAACCTTACACATAAAAAGACACACACTTACCTGGGAGCTGGTTAGAGAGCGTGTGTAGCTCCGTGAACGAGTGTGTCCTTTGGGTGTAGTGCGACTGTTTGGGTACGCATCTGTGCACTGCCTACATGAATACCTGAAAACACACACACACACACAAAAGAATAAAAAATAACATTGGTGTTGACTATAAGGTGGACATTGACAATATGATGATAATTATAGTGATGATGGTGATGGTGGTGGTGATGATGATAAGTTGTGATGATGTTGTCAGTGAGGCCGACTGCACTGAGTGTTGATGACAGTGATTGTAATGATGGTGAAGCTGAAAAGGGTGGTGATGATGATGATGGTGAAGCTGAAAAGGGTGGTGATGATGATGATGGTGCAGGTGATGCAGCACGGCACTGACTTGCTGGCGGTGGAGCGCTGATCCATGCTGACGGAGCGTCTGAAGGCCTCTCTCTGTGCGATGAGCGCGCTCTTGGGGGAGGTCTTGGGGCTGGCGTCCGAGTCCCCGCTGTCGTCATCGCCCATGGCCTTGATGTAGCTGCCACTACGCATGCGCCTGCAGGGGATCTCACCGCCACTGTCTGTGGGGCTTCCGCCTAGGTACCCCCCACCCCACTCATCTAACGGCACCTGAAACACACACACACACACACACACGGATGAATACATGTGCACATACACTTATACACACACACTCACACATATACAACAGATGTGCAAACGTTTACTTGTAGTATGTATTGTATGCACAAGGACACATATGCATGCATACAAAAGCGTGTATAAACACACACACACACATATATAATAACTGTGATAAAAGTAGCATAAGTTGAATCTAAGCTCACATACACACATTCAAACCCACACAAACTACATTATAAAAAACAGGTTGGGCATTTGTCTAAAACTTATCAGTCGTATCAGTTCCCTCCATACGCTTACACATCTAGTTACATACGCTTCCATGTGCTTACACATCTAGTTACATACGCTTCCATATGCTTACACATCTAGTTACATACGCTTCCATATGCTTACACATCTAGTTACATACGCTTCCATATGCTTACACATCTAGTTACATACGCTTCCATATGCTTACACATCTAGTTACATACGCTTCCATATGCTTACACATCTAGTTACATACGCTTCCATGTGCTTACACATCTAGTTACATACGCTTCCATGTGCTTACACATCTAGTTACATACGCTTGCATACGCTTACACATCTAGTATGCTATGAAACCAGCTATGCATAGCAGCTTCAAGTTTGGCTGCCGGCTCTGTAACTTCCATGAGCATTTACAGTAGAGCCTAAGAACTGTTACTGGAGCTGCTCCGGCCCGGCTGCAATAATGTGGTGATCAATCTGAGCTGCCTGAACCAACACATTTCCCTTCGTCTGAATGAGCTCAGCAGCCCAAACACAACACACTGTCTGCATCTGCACAAATTCATTTGGCTCAGCGCAGTGGGAAGAGTGGGAGTCTGGCAAGAGTGTGTGTGTGTGCGTGTGTGTGTGCATGAGGCTGGCATGAAGCCATGTAATGTGGCTGTGCATATTAATGTTTCTCTCTCCACAGACAATATCATCCGGGCAGCAGACAGGGGGCAGACACACACACACACACACACACACACACACACACACACACTGACAACACACTAGTATGCACACACACATACGCACACACACAACACACTAGTATGCACACACACATACGCACACACACAACACACTAGTATGCACACACACTCACACAACACACTAGTATGCACACACACACGAGGAATGGATCCAAGGTGCAATTGCGCTCTAAACACTTGGCAACAAACTTGGGTCAAATAGATACTCCAGAAACCACAAGACCTGCCCACATTGTCTGGCTTTCTCACACACTGCAAACACACACACACACACCAAATACACACACACACACACACACACACACACACACACACACGTACGACTCCAAGCTGCAGGGGAGTATTTTGACTGGCAGACTAATTATCTAATTATATAATTTCTAGTATTAAGGCAGTGTCAGGAGTCTCAGGGGCCTCAGGAACAGTTGTGGGAGAGAGAGAGAGAGGTGGGGGAGAGAGACAGAGAGAGTGAGGGGGGGTAGAGAGAGAGAAAGAGAGAGGGAGGTGGGGGAGAGAGAGAGAGAAAGAGAGAGACAAAGAGAGATCCAGTGGTGGGAGAGGAACACCCAGCTACTGCTGATGCATTGCATCTTCATAAAACTACTTCATCCACCACTTTTGAGACTGAAGTATGACTCTGACGCATGTCTCTCAGAGAGAGTGGTGGGGGACAAAGAGAGAAAGAGAGAGAGAGAAAGAGAGAGAGAGAGAGAGAGAGAGAGAGAGAGAGAGAGAGAGAGAGAGAGTAAAGTATGACTCTGACTCATGTGTCTGCATGTGTGCTTGTTTCTGATTATCAGTTTTGTGTTTCAGTTTTTGTGCAAGTGTGTGTGTGTGTGTGTGTGTGTGTGTGTGTTTCTGTATGTATGTGTGTGAGTGTTGTGTTTAATGGCGGAGCTGGGAGACATCTGAGCGACATCTCTCCACTTCTGTTTCCCCCCTCTGAGAGAGACTGACAGGTGTCACAACAAACCTGCCACGCAAAACCGTTTCCCTGGTGACAGCCGTGGAGTCGCCATAAATCCTACATCAAAATGAGAGCGAGCAAGAGAGAGAGTCTTTGACGCTGCAGCGAATCTCCATATGCACGATGAAACGCATCACTGGACAGGGGGCAGTTAAACAGGAGTCTGAGCGACTCTCCATCAGCTGGATGGTAATTTACTCTGTCAGGATAAATGAGTCTAGAATAGTGAGAATAGAGGATAGCTGCCTTTGGTAGCGCTAACATCATAGCTGTCTTAGGTAGCGTTAGTGTCACACCTACCTTTGGTAATGCTAACATCATAGCTGCCTTAGGTAACATTAGTGTCACACCTACCTTTGGTAGCGCTAACATCATAGCTGTCTTAGGTAGCGTTAGTGTCACACCTACCTTTGGTAATGCTAACATCATAGCTGCCTTAGGTAGCGTTAGTGTCACACCTACCTTTGGTAGCGCTAACATCATAGCTGCCTTAGGTAGCGTTAGTGTCACACCTACCTTTGGTAGCGCTAACGTCATAGCTGTCTTAGGTATCATTATAGTGTCACACCTACCTTTGGTAATGCTAACGTCATAGCTGCCTTAGCTAGCATTAGTGTCACGCCTACCTTTGGCAGTGCTAGCGACTGCCTTCAATGCTTGCATTGCAGGTGCCTTTGGTAGCAGCTAAATGCTGCAAACAGAGACAACTTATAGGAGGAGACACATCACTTTTGGGGGCAGCCGTGGCCTACTGCTTAGGGCCTTGGCCTGGAAACTGAAGGGTTCATGGTTTGATCCCTCACCAGTAGACCATGGCTGACGTGCCCTTAAAAAAGGCCCCACTGCTCCCCGGGCCCCGCTGGGTTAGTGCGTGCTTCACCTAACTGTGTGTGCTGTGTGTGTGTGTGTTTCACTAATTCACGATTGGGATAAAGGCAATTTCCCTCACTGGATCAAAAGAGTATTGATCATTATTTATTGATAAGTCCTCCCATAGAAATGCATTGTGGACATTTGTAACGTAAGGATAGTGGAGTTGAGAAACTACAAGTCCTGCCCTTCAGTGAAAGTAGCCAATCGCATTGTTGAACATGGTATGACTAATGGTTACCCTTTTGTTTACTATCTCTGTCACCATGGTGATAGCCATGCCGCAAATTTTGGCACAGACGTATTGAGCAAATTGCTGTTTTAAATAATGTCTTTCAGCTTTGTTTGAGTGATCTACGGCTCGATTGTGACATTGTTCATTCTACAGCGTTCAATTCAGATTTAGACAAGAATTCACACTATACACTTTTTAAGTCAGAATGACCTGCAGATCAGAGTTTTGGATTTCTCCCCATTCATTCTGATAGGGCCTGTTCTTGTTCATCCCAAAAGCTGTCTGAAGGAGTTGCAAGATGGCGGCCTAGTGAAGGGTCTTGCCTTAAAAGGACTTTGCTTTAAACTCTACCTTTTTCTCTCAGTCTCTTCATCTCTTTTTCTTTTCATCTGTCTTTCTCTCTCTTCTTTTCTTTTCCCCTTCTTCTCTATTTCTTTTTATTGTGTTCAGTAAAGCCTTCTCTCTCTAGCCCGAGCTCTGGGGCACAAATACCCCAGTTTCAAGCCAGATTTATAGAGACGGCCCACAAGCAATTACTGCCACTGGCACTTACTGACCCATTACACACACACACACACACACACACACACACACACACACACACACACACTCACACAGACACAAACAGGGAGAGTATCTTTGAGGCAGAGCTGAAGAATTGCTGATGTATCAGGATTAGTGATAAATAACATTGCTGTGTAGGACAGAATGGCACTCTAACACACACACATACACACACACAAACACACACACACACTAACATCTGCAGTAACACACACAAACACATGTGGGCTAATTGATACAACTGGAAAAGAACATACACTCCTGAGGGCTACCTAGTGTTTCCGTGGCAACAGAAGCAATTGACCATCCGGGACTGGTGAGTGTGTGGCTGGTGTATCATGTCAGAGTTTGGGGAACGGAGGTGGTGGTGTTGTGTGTGTGGAGGGGTGTTAAGTGTTTCTGTCCATTAGTTTATCATCATTTCAGCTGAAGGACCCTCTACTACATAAGAACAAAATGAACCACACACACACACACACACACACACACACACACACACACACAAACACACTGGAGTTTCAGTGCAGAGTGTCTTTGTCAAGTATGTCAAGTGTGTGTGTATGCGCGCACGCAGTGATTCTCCCCTCAGTCATTCAGTCATGTAAGTAAGTGCCTGGAGGACTGTCAGTCTCCTAGAGCAGGACAGAGATGGTCAAATGGTAAACACACACATGAATAGAGAGACTGGATACAAAAATCAGTGGAGACAGATGGATAGATAGATAGATAGATAGATAGATAGATAGATAGATAGATAGATAGATAGACGGATGGAAAGATAGATAGATAGATAGACGGACGGAAAGATAGATAGATAGATAGATAGATAGATAGACAGATAGACTGATGGACGGACATGCGGACGGACGGACGGACGGACGGACGGACGGTTAGATGTATAGATAGATAGATAAACAGACGGACAGAAAGATAGATAGATAGATAGATAGATAGACTGATGGATGGACATACGGACGGACGGACGGTTAGATGTATAGATAGATGGATAGCGACAGACACAGACAGATAGACTGACTGGCAGACAGATAGATAAAGACAGACAGAGATAGATAGACATATAGATAGAGAGAAAGAGTGGGAAGAGAGAATGAATGAAAAAGGCAGAGAGGGAGGGTGAACAGAGAGAAAGAGAGAGAGGGTGAATGGAGGGAGTGAATGGAAGAGAGAGAGAGAGTGAATGGGAGAGGTACTGTTGGTGAGAGACAGAGGGAGTCAATGGAAGAGAGAGAGAGAGAGAAACAGAGAGTGAGTGGGAGAGAGAGAGAGAAAGGGAGTGAGTGGGAGAGAAAGAGACAGAATGAATGGAAGAGAGAGTGAGAGAAAGAGAGAGAATGAATGGAAGAGAGAGTGAGAGAAAGAGGCGGGGGTGAGCGGGAGAGAGAGAGGGAGTGAGTGAGTGGGAGAGAGAGAGAGAGAGGGAGTGAGTGAGTGAGGTACTGTGGATGGGGGATGGAGTTGTACTGCAGTAACTCTACCCTGGCTCCAAGAGTCTTCAGTCACATGACCCAGTCGCCATGGTTACAGCGGTCCGTTCCCTGAGTTATCGACTTTAACCTTGTTTAAAGAGCATTTCCCCAAATGCCTTCATTTAAGGCAAAGGGAGAACTGCTCAGTTTAGTCTCATGACTACACTGACCCCTCCCCCTTTATGTGTGTGTGTGTGTGTCTCACACACACACAGTGAAATTCAATACACACTGTCTTTGTTGACCGATGCTGTATTGTTGGCTTGTGTGTGTGTGTGTGTGTGTGTGTGTGTGTGAGAGAGAGAGAGAGAGAGAAAATGTAACTGTTTAAAAACAGAGGATAAGCTTGTTGTCTTTCTAACAAACCAATGATGACAGAAATAATCATCAGAGGCTGTTGTTCGAGAGGATCTATGAAATAGCTTAGCGCTGACACACACACACACACACACACACACACACACAAACCGATACACATCCGACTGCAGATTAATTGTTTTTGTCAGCGAGACTGAAATCTGCAAGTCAATGAGCAGCGTTCTAGGATAAGCTGAGAGTGTGAGGATGAGTGTGAAAAAAAGGAAAAAGTGTGTGTGATGTGTATGTGTGTGTTTGTGACTCTTTCTGTATATTCATGTCTCAGCAGGATCCTGCTCTGAACTTGAGGATATGCTGGATGGACTTGAAAAACAAGCAAACACACACACACACAAAACACTGCATGCTTCTGTGCACACACTCATAGACACACACACACACACCATCGTATGCCTCTGTGCACATACTCATAGACACACACACACACACCGCCACACACACACCATTGCATACTTCTGTGCACACGTGCACACACACACACCTGGAGATGGTGCAGTGATCTCTCCTTGCCCTTGGGTTCCAGGGGCACAAGCGCCTTGTCGAATCCTCCTCCTCCTCCTCCTCCTCCTCCTGCTCCTCCGGCTCCTCCGGCTCTGGGGTACACCTCCCTGGCCTGACTGACCGTCATGGCTGACCAGGTGCTCCTCTTCAGTGAGTGATGCGTTGGCCCAGCTCCGTGGCCGTGCCCCCCTCCGTCGCCAGACATCCCCATGGTGCTGCAGGCCAGACACTCCCCCGGCGGCCCTCCCGGCCCCCCCTTGGGCCTCTTCATGGTCAGGTCGTGCAGGGTGGCGTCCAGACTCTCGTGGTACGCCCCGCCGCCACGTCCGCTGATTCGCCCGCCAGGCAGGAAGCTGCTGTCGCTGTCAAGGTTGTCGTCGGAGCTCCACCAGCCGGCCGTGCGGCTCCGGTGTCGGCTGCCGTGGCGATGCGACGACTCGTGCCGGTAGTCGCCACTCTTGCTGCGTTCGCGGCTCTTGCTCCGGCGGGCAGAGCGGGACTGGTGGTGACCTCCTCCTCCTCCCCCACCTCCGACCTCCTCCCCTGCGCTGCGGTGCCCGCCGCTGCCCCCTCGCTCACGGTACTCTCCCGCAGCGCCCGCGCGTGGGCCGGCCCCGTTGTACTCCCGTTTGGACGGGGCCTCCAGCGAGTGCGACTTGGCGAAGAGCCGCTGGACGGAGTGCACCAGGTGGCGAATGCGGCTCGGGCTCTCACTGCGGTGGTGCCCATGATGATGCCCGTGGTGATCGCCTGCTCCTCCGCCACCACCCCCGGCGCCCCCGCTGGTGGCGCGTTGGTACTGCAGGGTGTGGAAGCCGTCCGGCTGGAAGGGCAGCTGCTTCTCGAACTGGTCCAGCAGACCTGCGGGGATCCGTTGCATCTTCCCCCCGCCGCCTCCACCGTGGCCCAGGCACTCCTCACAGGAGGAGTCGTAGACCTGCTGGCTCGGGTGGGCGCGGGGGAAGGTGCCTCCTCCGCCTCCAGAGGGAGGCGCCGGCAGGGCCAGGGGTTCGGGGGGCCCCCCGGGCGGGTAGTAGGGGTGGTCCGAGGGCCCCTGGTGGTAGTGGTGGTCCGGGTGGCCGCCGTAGTCCTCGGGCACGCAGTGGCACGGCCCTGCGGAGTGCTGGGACAGGCTGCGGCTCACCTGGTAGCCCTTCATGGCCGGGGTGTGGTGGGCCGCCCGGGCCGACAGGGGGCGCTGTGAGCGCGACAGGGCTGCGGTGGTCTCACCTGCATGGGGACACAGAAAACAAACAGCAGCATTGAGACCACTGATCTGGGAACAGGCAGCGATTCTCATGTTTATGGTAAATTATGGCTGAAAGAAAATCACAACTGCAATCATTTTTAATCTGCCACAGTCAGTTTAATCAATTTGTTTTGTGCAGAGTGTTTTGATTGTGGACAAAATCAATAATTAATCCAAGGACCTCGTCTGGTCAACATACGTAATCTCAAATGGTCAAAATAAATACCTAATCTCAGTACCTTAGATGGTCAAATAATTAATCACAGTATTTCCGATGATCCATCTTATTTCTAGGTGATCCAACTAGCACTCAAAGAGTCTGTCTGAACTCATTTATCCAGATTACTGCAAAACCACATCCCTGATAGAACTTAGACTGTAACCATATCGCTGATAGAACATAGAACAGACTGTAACCACATCCCTGATAGAACTTAGACTGTAACCACATCCCTGATAGAACTTAGACTGTAACCACATCCCTGATAGAACTTAGACTGTAACCACATCGCTGATAGAACATAGAACAGACTGTAACCACATCGCTGATAGAACCTAGAACAGACTGTA
>PYXC01001490.1:667500-672500 GCA_015244755.2 Tenualosa ilisha
AAGCACACAGCTCAACCCTTCATAAGCACACAACCCTTCATAAGCACACAGCTCAACCCTACATAAGCACACAGCTCAACCCTTCATAAGCACACAGCTCAACCCTTCATAAGCACACAACCCTTCATAAGCACACAGCTCAACCCTACATAAGCACACAGCTCAACCCTACATAAGCACACAGCTCAACCCTTCATAAGCACACAGCTCAACCCTTCATAAACACACAGCTCAACCCTACATAAGCACACAGCTCAACCCTACATAAGCACACAGCTCAACCCTTCATAAGCACACAGCTCAACCCTTCATAAGCACACAGCTCAACCCTACATAAGCACACAGCTCAACCCTACATAAGCACACAGCTCAACCCTTCATAAGCACACAGCTCAACCCTACATAAGCACACAGCTCAACCCTTCATAAGCACACAGCTCAACCCTACATAAGCACACAGCTCAACCCTACATAAGCACACAGCTCAACCCTTCATAAACACACAACCCTTCATAAGCACACAGCTCAACCCTACATAAGCACACAACCCTACATAAGCACACAGCTCAACCCTTCATAAGCACACAGCTCAACCCTACATAAGCACACAGCTCAACCCTACATAAGCACACAGCTCAACCCTACATAAGCACACAGCTCAACCCTACATAAGCACACAGCTCAACCCTACATAAGCACACAGCTCAACCCTTCATAAGCACACAGCTCAACCCTACATAAGCACACAGCTCAACCCTACATAAGCACACAACCCTACATAAGCACACAGCTCAACCCTACATAAGCACACAACCCTACATAAGCACACAGCTCAACCCTACATAAGCACACAGCTCAACCCTTCATAAGCACACAGCTCAACCCTTCATAAGCACACAGCTCAACCCTTCATAAGCACACAGCTCAACCCTACATAAGCACACAGCTCAACCCTACATAAGCACACAGCTCAACCCTTCACTTTGGTGAGAATTATAGGAATTGTTTTCAGCGCCGATGCGGAACAAACTGCTGAATAATTTTGACATGCTTCAGCACACCATTGCAAAGTGTGTTCTGCTACCACGCAGCCAATCAGAAAACAGTATTTAATTTCTCCGGGTAATGAAGTGTGTTCTGATGCCACGCTGTTGGCAAAGAGCAGAACAAATAAAGTCACACTCACACACACAAATAAAGTCAATCTCTCCAGAGAGCTCCACGCAACAGTGACTCTTTAAGACTCAAGGAGAAACTTCACACCAAAAGATGATTGCACCTTCAGCACCACACACACACACACACACACACACACACACACACACACACACACCAAAAGATCTCACACCAAAAGATGATTGCACCTCCAGTTCTACAGCACATTAAATAACAAGGCACTTGTGACACCTTTGTACCACATGTGGTCTTTCTTACAGCAAAGCAGCTTGGTGAGGCTGGGAAAGAGAGACAGCCTAGAGAAAGAGAGAGGGAGGGAAAGAGAGAGAGAGAAAGGGGCTGGAAAAGAGAAAGGGAAGGGCAGGGCTGCAACACTGCAGTGCTATGCATGTAGTATATGTACTGCAGTATGTGAGTGTAGTATATGTACAGCATACTAAGTTCCTTACTGTAGTACTGTAGTTCTATTAGTGTAGTATATGTACTGCAGTATGTGAGTGTAGTATATGTACAGCATACTAAGTTCTTTACTGTAGTACTGCAGTGCTATGAGTACAGTATATGTACTGCAGTATGTGCGTGTAGTATATGTAATATGTTCTTTGCTGTAGTACTGCAGTGCTATGCGTGTAGTGTATATACTGCATACTAAGCTCTTTACTGTAGCACTGCAGAATGTGAGTGTAGTATATGTACTGCATACTAAGCTCTTCACTGTAGTACTGCATTATGTGAGTGTAGTATATGTACTGCATACTAAGCTCTTCACTGTAGTACTGCGGTATGTGAGTGTAGTATATGTACTGCATACTAAGCTCTTCACTGTAGTACTGCATTATGTGAGTGTAGTATATGTACTGCATACTAAGCTCTTCACTGTAGTACTGCATTATGTGAGTGTAGTATATGTACTGCATACTAAGCTCTTCACTGTAGTACTTCGGTATGTGAGTGTAGTATATGTACTGCATACTAAGCTCTTCACTGTAGTACTGCGGTATGTGAGTGTAGTATATGTACTGCATACTAAGCTCTTCACTGTAGTACTGCGGTATGTGAGTGTAGTATATGTACTGCATACTAAGCTCTTCACTGTAGTACTGCATTATGTGAGTGTAGTATATGTACTGCATACTAAGCTCTTCACTGTAGTACTGCAGTATGTGAGTGTAGTATATGTACTGCATACTAAGCTCTGTACCACAGTATGTGGTTGTGTAGAAAGGTGCAATAATAAATATTCTGCATACTGTAAGAAGAGCAAACAGCGTGTGTATGTGTGTGTGTGTGTGTGTGTGTGTGTGTGTATGTGTGTGTGTGTGTGTGTGTGTGTGTGTGTGTGTGTGTGTGTGAGCCTGCTTCTCCTTTGGAGTGCTCTGGAACAATTGTGTGTGTGTGTGTGTGTATTTTTCACTCTGAGGTGCATACTTCATAGAGAATGTAAAGAGACGAGTGTGTGTTTTATAGGTGGGCTATATATTAAACCACACTTGTTTTGATAGATTTGTGTAGGTATGCTTGCTGGTGTATGTGCATATTATATCTAATTGTGTGTGTGTGTGTGTGTGTGTGCGTGTGTGTATTTGTATGTGCAGGTTTGTTTCATTTCTTACTCACTTTCATCTTTATGCGCTCTACAGTACTTGGGAGTTTGGATTGAATATTCATGCGTACACACACACACACACACACACACACACACACACACACACACACACTACATACAAACACATCATTGAATGTGTTGAGTGAATCAATTAGCAGCACAACACCTGGACATTCTGTGGTTTCTGGGGCAGAAGAGCTTTTTGTGTGTGTGTGTATGTTAACGTGTGTGTGTGTGTGTGTGTGTGTGTGTGTGTGTGTGTGTGTGTGTGTGTATGCGAATCAATGTGGATGTGTGAACCAGGAGATTTTGCTCAGAGCAGAAGAGTTCAAACCGAACGGAAAAACACTGACATGCTCAGCTAAAAGGCCTGTCAGTGTGAGTGTGTGTGTGTGTGTGTGTGTGTGTGTGTGTGTGTGTGTCATTCTCAGCTAAAAGGCCTATCATGGGTGACTCCAAGCATATGCATAATAAACTACTCATAGGCTGTCAGCGCAATTAGTATAGTGTCTTCTGAAGACCACATTAAAACACAGCTTCAAATACTCTCTCTCTCTCTCTCACACACACACACACACATTAAAACACAGCTTCAAATACTCTCTCTCTCTCTCACACACACACACACACACATTAAAACACAGCTTCAAATACTCTCTCTCTCTCTCTCACACACACACACACACATTAAAACACAGCTTCAAATACTCTCTCTCTCTCTCTCACACACACACACACACATTAAAACACAGCTTCAAATACTCTCTCTCTCTCTCACACACACACACACACACACACACATTAAAACACAGCTTCAAATACTCTCTCTCTCTCTCTCTCTCACACACACACACACATTAAAACACAGCTTCAAATACTCTCTCTCTCTCTCTCTCTCACACACACACACACACATTAAAACACAGCTTCAAATACTCTCTCTCTCTCACACACACACACACACACACATTAAAACACAGCTTCAAATACTCTCTCTCTCTCTCACACACACACACACACACATTAAAACACAGCTTCAAATACTTTCTTTGATTTGGAAAACTCATCATCATAACAATGCTAATTCATTAGCCTGCACCGCTAACTATGATAAACAAGCAGAAGAAACACAGCTGTACACAATAAATCCCAAGTGTTTGATGGGATTACAACCTAATATAGACAACTCAACACTTCTCAAATCAACACTCTCTCTCCGTCTCTCTCTTTCTCACACACACACACACACACACACACACACACACATTGCCACACCCACTCTCTGACAGAGCGGTTGCTAGGTTACAGCATGAACTAGGTTATGCCATGTTCTGCACGCTTCATTTTCATGCTGATCTCTCTCTCTCTCTCACACACACACACACACTCATACACACACTTCGTTTCTATGCTAATGTCATCCTGGCTTTGCTGATTGGCTGAGGATTTAACACAGAACATTTTCTGAGCTTTCCTTGGTAGCAACTGCTGACATCAGATCAGGTGTGTGTGTGTGTGTGTGTGTGTGTGCATGTACAAACTTCTAATTATATATGCATGCATGGTCCTGTGCATGTATGTGTGTGTGTGCGCATGTTGAGTGTGTCCATTTGCGTAGGCCTACAGAATGCGTGTGTGTGTGTGTCTATGTCTTTCTCTCTCTCCCTCTTTGTCCCTTTTCTCTCTCCCTCCATCTTTTCTCCACTATTCCTTTTCTCTTCTCATCTACCTGGCATCCTTTTCTCCTCTCTTCCCTTCTCTTCTCTCTTTCTCTCTTCTCCTCTCCACTCTTACTCTATTTCTCATTTTCCCTGATCCCTTTCTGTCTTTTCCTCTTCCCCTTCTCTGCTCTCTTCTCCTCTCTTCTTTACCTCTATTTCTCCTTTCTCCTCCTGATCCCTTTCTCTCTCTTCCTCTCCTCCTTCTCTTCTCTCCTACCCTACAGGAGCTTTCTTGAGAGTTCACATTAGAACCACCCTCTTACATAGATAGATACTTTATTTATCCTGTAGGAAATTCAGTAATTCTCTTCCCCTGACCTGTCTCCTCTTTCTCTCCAATTCTCCTCTCCTCCCCTCCTCCTTCCCCTCCACTCCCCTTCTATTTTCTTCTCTTCTTTTCTCCTCTTTTCTTTTTTGTTTTCTTCCTCTCCAAAGCTCTTCTCCTCCCTCCCCTCCTCTCCTCTCCTGCAGTAGTCTGTGGGACAGGGACCTTGTTT
>PYXC01001490.1:685000-692500 GCA_015244755.2 Tenualosa ilisha
CGAAGTTTTGCTTTTGAACAAAAGTTGACTGTGCACATGATGAAAAAGAACCTTAACAGCGACAGTGCTTTTTCAAGTGTCAAAGTAAAGCTCGTCTCAGTCAATTCAAGAAGTATTGTACTGATAGATTCATTTGGTCACTACTTTGGTTACTAATAAACACAAACTGCATTTATACACTCTTCAAGTGACTTAAATGTGTATATTGCTTGTGTATGTAACTCTTCTGACCTTTTTCAATTCTATGTTCTTACCATTTAAGTGACACAAATATGCTACAAAATGACTTGGTCTTTACCTCTAGATGAGAAACTGTTTGATGTAACTTATGTTCAGCTGATGCAGTCGGCTGCTGGGCGCTGTGGATACACAAGATATCCCTGCTATCTACTGTGTGCTAACTACTAATTTGACCCTACACTACGGTGCACCACAAGGGACATCTGAAATGAGTTCATGCTCTCCCAGAGCTCAAGTCATATTTGTCAGCATGACATTCAGGATTGGAATCCGATTTTAAAGACAGAGGAGAAACAGAGAGAAGCAGGAACAGAAGCCCAGATGAGAAGGGGAAAAAATGAGAAAGAAATCAAGACGGATGAAGCAGAAAACATTCAGACACAGGCCGATTTACAGCCAGATCAGAGCCAGATCAGAGCCAGATCAGAGCCGGATCAGAGCTAGTATGAGGGCCAGGCTACATGAGGGTAAAAGTTGGTTGCCTTGTGGGAAGAGGCAGGGTGAGATATGGGCTTCATTCATAATTTACATCACAGGGGTATTTTCAGATCACTGTGACAGAGACATGTGCGTGTGTGTGTGTGTGTGTGTGTGTGTGTGTGTGTGTGTGTGTCTGTGTGAGAGACGTGACACAATATCCCAAAGCACCTCTCTTTCTCTCTTTTGTCCTCTAGTTCACTCTATATATATCTGCGAAGTTCTCTCTCTTTATCTATCTGTGGTTTTCTCTCTCTCTCACACACACACACACATTTACATGAGACTTTTGTATGTGCAAAAGGGTAAAAGAAAATCACTGGATTTAAAATTTAAATAAACTGCAACATGTAAATGAGGCCTGAGTGAGACTATGGTGTGTGTGAGAGTGTGTGCGAGTGTGCACAGAAGCATACGATGGTGTGTGTGTGACAGAGAGAATGAGAAAGTATATGTGATGCTTTTGTAGAAAATAGGGTACATTTATGTGTGCATGTAAGAATGAGAGCTAGAGAAATATATAGGGCAAGTTTATGCATGTGTGCATGTGCGTGTGTGTGTGTGTGTGTGTGTGTGTGTGTGTGTGTGTGTGTGAGTGTGTGTGTGTGTGTGTGAGAGAGAGAGAGAGAGAGAGTGGGATCAGCTGTCAGTCCTGTCGGTGTGTGTTCGTCTCTGAGGGAGCATCAGTGTGCAAAAACCACATCTTCCCAGCATCCTCATCCCAAAGGACACACACACACACACACACACACACACACACACACACACATACACACACACACACACACACAGTCATGTGCAAAATGGCACATCAAAAGACATAGAACTTCTAAATTACAATAATTGCAAATAAATATATATTATTTACATTATTTTTCATATTGGTTTCATATTGGTTGTTTTACTGACCAGTACTTTTATCTCAACCTGTCAAACCACAGCTATTTTTTTTCAAGTTGTGCAAATCACACAAGAGAAGAGTATTCTGCTAAATACCCATGCTTTAACCAAGCCCGCTATCAGGTTTGTTTTGCATGTCATTCCAGAATTCTACAGTATAGATCTAAAATTTACAAGAATTTTAGAATGTTGCAGTGGTTGCATTATGAGTTCATTATGACATCACCAAATGGAACCTTCAGAAGGCAGCATTCCGCTCGTGTGTTTGTGATCTCAGCGCCCAAAGGGTGATCCAGGGCTGCATCTTGATGAGCTCCTGAATGCAGATCCCTGTGTTTGGTTGGACAGCAGCGTGCTGGCACGCATCCTCACACACCGCAGACAGATGCTTTGAGCCTGACAGATGAGAGAGCACCTACACACACATGGCTCAAACAGGAGTAATAAGCTTCTGACACCCAGCCAAGCCTGTGTGCCAAGAGAGGGGGCAGTTTTACTGCAAATACAGGACCCTCCGTGGACACAACATGGTCTGCAGTTAACACTACAACGCAAACAAAATAGGGTTGCCTCTTTTCATTACTGTGTTTGCTTATTAAGATCATGTGCAACAGCAAGCCCCTGCATCTGGGCTAGTGCCTTGGTTCACTGGTGGCTTGAACTGAACTGGAGGGTTCCTCTGTAGGCTGAAGTGGGTCCCAGCCAGCACTATGCACTGGAGTAAGATGAAACAAAAGGAGAGAAGAATGTGGGTCACCTTTTTCTGAGAGACGGAAAACACAAACTGTATCCCTGTGGTGTAATGCTAACCTAAGCTGTCTTTGATCTACAGTCATGGTGTGTTCAATCATTCTGCATGTGTGTGTGTGTGTGTGTGTGTGTGTGTGTGTGTGTGTGTGTGTGTGCGAGTGCTTGTATGCATGCTAGCACACACATGTGCATGTGTGTGTGTGTGCATGTGTGTGTGCCATAACTCATTCTGTGATTCTTGTTATTCCTGAGTCTGTGAACAACAGACTGACTGATGTGTAGAGTGAGTTCACTTCAAACACTTCTGTTTCAAGGGCACCTTCCAGACAGAAGCAAAGTAACACTATAGGTGTGTGTGTGTGTGTGAATACAAAATATGTTATGAAATACAGAGAAACTCATGCATACACACACAAGCACACACACAGATGAAGATACATGTGTCTCTGTGTGTATGTGCGTGTGTGTGTGTGTGTGTGTGTGTGTGTGTGCATGTGTGTTTGTGTGTTTGTATGTACGAGTTTCTCTGTATTTCATAGCGTATTTTGCATTCTCTCTCTCTCTCTCTTCTCTCACAAACACACACACACAGACACACACACCCCTATAATGTTTATTTGCCTCTGTCTGTGTGTGTGCATCCAGAAGGCTGTCTTCTTTTATTGGTGTGATAGATGGCTGCATACACGCAACAGCCACTCAAGCATGCTAGAATCTAAACAGAGCTTTCACACACACCTCACACACACACACACACACACACACACACACACTCACACACATACACACGCACACACACACACACACACACGCACACACGCAAACACACATACACACGCACACACACACACACACACACACACACACACACACACACACACACGCATGGCACGGTCATGTTGCATGCTAATGCATTAAACAGTGTATCACTGTAATGAAATCCTTATGAGTGTTTGCAGAAGACGGTAGATACATGTCTATCGATGGTTCAGGAGATTATGAGATACAGAGGCTTTCAGAAGTGGCACTGGCTGTAGTATTGGCAGAGTGAAGTCAGTTCAACTCAGCAGACTGCCACCTGTGACAGCTATTCAAAATCAGAAATAATGTGTTTGCCACTGTGTATCTGTGTGTGTGTGTGTGGGTGTGTGTGTGTCTGTGTGTGTCTCTATGTACATCAGAGTGTTCATGGTGCACATGTGCACTGTATATCTGCTTGAGTGTGTGTGTGCAATGTTAGTGTGTGTGTGTGTGTGTGTGTCTGAATGTGTGAGTGAGTGAGTGAGTTTGTGTGTGTTTGCATGTGTATGTGTGTATGTGTGTGTGCGTGTATGTGTGTATATGGGTGTGTGAGTGTGTGTGTGTGTGTGTGTATGTGTGTATATGGGTGTGTGAGTGTGTGTGTGTGTGTGCGTGTATAAGGTGAGGTGTATTTCTGTACCCTTGTTCTCTCCCTTCTCCTAGTCTCTTAGACGTTGGTATGGTGAACCTATAGGGGCCGTTGCCATGGCAGTAAAGGGAGATATCCCTCCGAGCTGGACAACTCATCTATTAAATATTAGAGAATGTCACAAAGCAAGGCCTTTCTCTCTTGCATGAGCACACACACACACACACACACATACACACACACACATTTACATATAAACTACCTCTAATCTTTCCTGTACCGGGGCCTGCTTGTTAGTATGCAGGAGTTACTGCATTTTGGCAATTTAGCCGCCAGTGTTTAGAAACAGCCTTCTACCACACACACACACACACACACACACACACACACACACACACTAACACCCCCCTTAAATTGCTCTTAATTACTGTTATTTCCCCAATGATGCTGAGCCCTGTAGAAGCGGGATAAACTTCAGAGATACCAAAAAGCACATAGTCACACACTCATCTTAACACATATCAAAACACACACACACATACACAACACAGACCAGAGTAATTTGCTAACTACTTGATCTGATTAAAGCTTTCAGCGCTGATAAGGGTTTGAGAGGATACTTTAGTGATATCTGTTTACACACACACATGCGCACGCACACACACACACAATAAATTTCACAGACACTGTACTGCAGAACAAAATGAGTGTGTGTTTGTGTAGCTGTGTGTGTGTGAGAGTCTGTGTGTGAGTGTGAGTGTGTGTGTGTGTGTGTGTGTGTGTGTGTGTGTTTGTGTAGCTGTGGGTGTGAGAGAGTCTGTATGTGTGTGTGTGTGACTGTCTATGGCACAGAGGGACAATGAATTACAGTGAGGCAGGGAGGAGATAAGATTTCTAAAAACAACTAGGATCAATTCTATGAAAAGGAAGAAAAAAGGGAAAGAGAGAAGAATGGAAGATTAATAGAGAAAGATAAAGAGGAGAGTGAAAGAAAGAGAAAAGAGAAAACCGAAATGAAGGATAAAAGTGTGAGATCAGAGAGATGAATAAAGTTAGAGAAGAGAAGAGAAGGGGCGGATAGATTAGACACTGGGGTATCAGAAGGGATATGGGAAGTACAGAGGGATGGAGAGAGATGAGGGATGGAGAGAAATGAGGGATGGAGAGAGATGCACAGCTGCAGTGAGAGGAGGGGAAGAGTTAGATGATGGAGGGATGGAAGGGATGTGATAATGGAGAGAGGAGAGGAGAGGAAGAAGAGAGGGGGTTGGATGAGGGTGAGAAAAGAGAGATATGATAAGCAGAAGGGAGGAGGTATGATAGAGGAATGAAGGAGAAGAGGAGAGAAGAATAAGGAGATAGAGGAGGACTGAAAGTGCATGCAAAGTGGCGAGGGTGTCTACTTGACTTTGGTGATAAAAGGCAATTTAAAAAGGCCCTCCGGCAACACCTCACCTTTAAATGAGAACAATGGGACAACTCACAGGGGAAGGAGGGAGAGGGAGAGAGTCAGAGAGACAGAGGGTGTTGAGTAGAGGGAGGGGCAGCTGGAGTGAAGGACTGAAAAAAGAAAAGAAAGAAAGAATGAGAGGAGGATGACAGGGAGGAAGAGAGAGAAAGAAGGGGAAGTTTATGAGGATACACTGTGAAATTTAGAGCCTTAGCATGTAGCTCTATAGTGTATGTGCTGAATATGCCCCTGTTAGCCTTAGCATGTAGCTGTATACTGTATGTGCTGAATATGCCCCTGTTAGCCTTAGCATGTATCTCTACAGTACATTTAATGTGTTGAACATGCTACACTGTATTCACTGATCTGAATATGCTCACATTAGCCTTAGCACACAGTGCTACACTTTCTACTGTACAGAATATACCAATATTAGCCTTAGCATATAGCTCTACACTGTAGGCTTATTCATTGTGCTGAATATGCCCCTGCTAGCCTTAGCATGCTGTGCTACACTGTATTCACTGTGCTGAATATGCCCCCATTAGCCTTAGCATGCAGTGTTACACTGTATTCACTATGCTAAATATGCTCCCATTAGCCTTAGCATGCAGTGTTACACCGTATTCACTATGCTGAATATGCTCCCATTAGCCTTAGCATGCAGTGTTACACCGTATTCACTATGCTGAATATGCCCCCGTTAGCCTTAGCATGCAGTGTTACACTGTATTCACTGTGCTGAATGTGCTCCCGTTAGCCTTAGCATGCAGTGCTACACTGTATTCACTGTGCTGAATGTGCTCCCGTTAGTCTTAGCATGCAGTGCTACACTGTATTCACTGTGCTGAATATGTTGCTAGCCTTGAGCATATAGCCATTGTGCAGTACAGTGCTTGCAAGATCACATTAGTGTGCCCATGCAGACTGAAATGTATTCACTGCACTGCCAACACGTTTGCATTGCCATTGCCACTCTTTAAACCCATTTGCTGCATTGACTACATGATCTGTGCTAGTGATCAATTATGTATATTAATGCTGTGCTTACCCTCATTCAATAGCAGGAACAGCTAATCTTTGTTAGTGAGAGCATAGATGCATTCTGTAACAAGTGAGTCAGCGAGTCAATGAATGTAAATTATATCTGTGTGTGTGTGTGACCATAAAATCTCCTTGAATGAGTGAACAGATGAGACAGCTCATCAGCGGGCAACACACAGCAGAAACACCTCCTCAAAGATCAAATTATCAGTACATACACACACACACATAACACACACAAACACACAGACACACACAAGCTAACACACACATAATTGTTCAACTGATAGCAGGCTCCAGTTTCTATTTAATATCTCTTTAAAGGTGATTCTGAGTGAAGTCCATTTGTTTCCTAACCTTGGCCATGGCTTGAGGCGAAACCTGCACAAATCCAAACAAAACCTACGAACAAATCCACCAGAAAACCCAAGGAGCTTATAAATGGCTGTCTGGCCACTAGCTGTGGGAAACTGGGCCTTTGACTGAGTGAAGATCTTGTGAAGGAACTGAGAGCTTTGCATAAAAAGCAAGGTTCAGCAGTCATCTTCGGATCCCAAACCCACTGGTCATCTTCAGATCTAAACCCCTGACCACTCTGGTCACCTTCAACCTCTGACCGTGCTGGTCTTCTACAGGCCAGAGGTGGGTAGCCTTGGTGATCATCTTTAGAACCAAAAGCCTTGTTCATCCTGCCTCAATGATGTTCTTTAGAACCTAAAGCCTTGCTCAGCCTTGGTGATCATCTTTAGAACCAAAAGCCTTGCTCAGCATTGGTGATCATCTTTAGAACCAAAAGCCTTGCTCAGCATTGGTGATCATCTTTAGAACCAAAAGCCTTGCTCAGCATTGGTGATCATCTTTAGAACCAAAAGCCTTGCTCAGCATTGGTGATCATCTTTAGAACCAAAAGCCTTGCTCAGCATTGGTGGTCATCTTTAGAACCAAAAGCTTGCTCACATGGACATTTAGAAAAACTTGTCAGATTGATCATCTTTAGAACAAAAGCCTTGCTACATTGTATCATCTTTAACAAAAGCTTGCTCAGCATTGGTGATCATCTTTAGAACCAAAAGCCTTGCTCAGCATTGGTGATCATCTTTAGAACCAAAAGCCTTGCTCATCCTGCCTGAAGTGGCTAGAGGTTAATGGCATGTGAAGTGAACCAAGGCCTCCTGTGATCTTAACAAGCTGACACACAACTTGATGCTCCCTGAGTGTGTTTGCATCTGTATGTGCGGCTGTGTGAGTG
>PYXC01001490.1:697500-702500 GCA_015244755.2 Tenualosa ilisha
AGAGAGAGAGAGAGAGGCACGTGTGGAGAGTGGTCAAGGCCCCTTTCAAAGGGACAGATGAGTGAACCTTAAGCATCCATCTTTGGCGTCATGTTTGTGATGGATCCATATGCAATATAGCCCTCTCTCCTTGAACCAAGGGCAGGGGCCAAGGTCTCTCTCTCTCTACGCCCCTCTCTGTTTCTCTCTTTTTCTCTCTCTCTCCTTCTGTCCTCTATTTCTGCTCATTGCTCTCAGGTTACTGATCTTGACTGGCATGTTGTACCCTGGTCCTACAAACATATGGCTCCCATATTCAGGGGAGAGGGCCAGCAGAATTGATTGACAGCTGCATTAGGCTACACATTGGTCTCCTCTCTCACCATGCATCCATTCCTGTGTGGAGTTGGCACACCATATGAGCACCGCTTGTGCACGCTTGTGTGTGTTTGTGCTTGTTTGTGTGTGTTTGTGTGTGTTTGTGTGTTTGTGCACGCTTGTGCTTGTTTGTGTGTGTTTGTGCACGTTTGTGCTTGTTTTTGTGTGTTTGTATGTGTTTGTGCTTGTTTGTGTGTGTTTGTGTGTGTTTGTGCACGCTTGTGCTTGTTTGTGTGTGTTTGTGCTTGTTTGCGTGTGTTTGTGCACGTTTGTGTGTGTTTGTGCACGTTTGTGCTTGTTTGTGTGTGTTTGCGTGTGTTTGTCCATGTTTGTGTGTGTTTGTGTGTGTTTGTGTACGTTTGTGTGTGTTTGTATACGTTTGTGTGTGTTTGTGCACGTTTGTGCAAGTTTGTGTGTGTTTGTGCTTGTTTGTGTGTGTTTGTGTGTGTTTGTGCTCGTTTGCCTGTGTTTGT
The DNA here is from genome assembly GCA_015244755.2 of Tenualosa ilisha. Lineage (NCBI taxonomy): Eukaryota > Metazoa > Chordata > Actinopteri > Clupeiformes > Clupeidae > Tenualosa > Tenualosa ilisha. The sequence goes on from PYXC01001490.1 coordinate 698,331, forward strand.
GCTCGTTTGTGCCAACACAAATGAACACAAATGACTGAAATGAAATGATTTTCAACATATGGGTTGCTAACTTCATCCTGGAATGGGATGATAACTTCAATAATACATGATACTGTATATGTGTAATAGGTGACAGGCTGGCCTTTATTTAACATAAATCTGTACAACAACTATAAGTTTGTTTGTTTTCAACCACATTCAAGACCTTCATTTGGTTCCAAAGCTGCAGATGGACAGCGAGCTAGCAAACTAGCCAGCTAACTAGCTAGCTCGTGGTATCACTGACTGGACAAAGGCATGCTGTAGATGGTCGGCCAGCCTACTGGTCCCTCCACTTCATTAACTTGGATTTATCTCCCATGTATGTAGCACGTCTAGCCATTTATTTTCAGCTGTCCACCAGCCTACAGCGAAGACCTCATGTGGGGCCAGTAACTATGACTATAACTACAACTATACTATGTATACTATACTGTAACTATTACTACTAGTGCACTATGGAGGAAATGAGCATATATCATATCCCAGTATCACCTTTGCTCTGGTGATGGCGCCGCACGATGGCAGCCTGATCCCACAGCTCCCACTCTTGTTTTCACCCTTTCCGCTGGTTCTCACCTTTTTTCTCCTCTTTGGAGACAAGCATTGCGCTGGATCAGGCCTTTCAATTGTCTGTTACTTTTTGTTCCATTGTTTTGTCAGTCTCCAACAGTTTGGAAAGTTAAATTGGGTTGGCATTTTTCCGGAGCGCTTCTATTCAAATAACGTGCTCTGACTGATCTGTTCACCTACGAGATGAAGCTCTCGGGCACCTCGGAGCTGAGGAGTCTTCTTTGGCTGTCTGTGGCAGAGATGGAGCGTAGCGAAACTGGAGCCGCGGCTGTGAAGGGGCGGTGAGACGTGGAGGAGCGGCAGCGGTGTGTTCGGATGAATCGTTCACTCATGGTTCAAGTGGAGGCCATGTGCCTGCAGACGGCTACGTTCTGATGGCCTACTGATCGTTTTGACTGGGCGCTGGTCTCCAATGCACTACGGGCTACACCTTCTCACATGGGTGGACCAAATGATGCCATCCCCATAACCATCTTAGTTGAAGATGATAGCCTATCCCATACGTGACGTCACTCCTCGGTCCCGACTTCAAAGCAGCCACAGTCTCTGGATGTTGGATACAAACTGACTAAGCACATCTGGTCTGTAGGCTACATGGATCCTGATCCCATATGACTAATAACTAATAACTGACATCTAACTAATAACTAACATCTAACTAATAACTAACATGTAACTAATAACGGACATCTAAATAATAACTAACATGTAACTAATAACGGACATCTAACTAATTACTGACATCTAACTAAAAACTAGCATCTAACTAATAACTAACATCTAACTAATAACGGACATCTAAATAATAACTAACATGTAACTAATAACAGACATCTAACTAATTACTGACATCTAACTAAAAACTAGCATCTAACTAATAACTAACATCTAACTAATAACGGACATCTAAATAATAACTAACATGTAACTAATAATGGACATCTAACTAATAACTAACATCTAACTAATAACGGACATCTAACTAATAACGGACATCTAACTAATAACTAACATCTAACTAATAACTAACATCTAACTAATGCCCATTTATTTGCTTTTGCTTTTCCTGTATCTTTCTTCCTCTCTTTCGTTCAGCTAATCCTCTCGTCCATCCAATCCATGCTGTCTGCATGATTGTGTGCGTGTGTGTGTGTGTGTGTGTGTGTGTGTGTGTATGTGTGTCCGTTTGTGTATGTGCAAGAGTGACGTGTGTGTGTGTGTGTGTGAATGTGTGTGTTTGTGTGTGTGTGTTGTGCATCAGTAGCCAGCTCCCTCGTTACCTCTGACTCACCCAGGCACTCTGAAGGAGTGTAACCGTGGGAACAGCTCTCTCATACATCACTCCAACAGTGACCGCACCAAGCCTGCGCTCTCCTCTTTTCTTTCTCTCCTTTCTTGCTCTCTCTCTCTTCATCTCTTTCTTTCTCTATCCCTCTTTCTCCACATCCTTCTTTATCTTTCCCTGACTGTCTTACATGTTAACCTCTCATTCTCCCACACATATTAAGTCATTCTCGTGCTATCTCTCTTGCTCTCTGTCACACACACACACACACACTTTCTCTTTACAGTCCGTTCTTCCTTAACACTTTCATCTTGATCTTTTCATTCCTTCTATTCTGTCTTTTTCTCTCCTTTTTCCACAGCTCTCCTACTCTCGGGCAGTTCCTCTCTCCCTTCCCCTACACACTCTCTCTCATTCACTCACACACTCTCTCTCTCTCTCATTCACTCACACACACACACACACACACACACACACAGACACACACACACACCCACTCTCTCTCTCTCTCATTCACTCACACACTCTCTCTCTCTCTCTCTCTTATTCACTCACTCACACACACACACACACTCTCTCTCTCATTCACACACACACACACTCTCTCTCCTTTCTCTCCTATTCAGTCTCTCTCTCTCTCTCTCTCTCATTCACTCACTCTCTCTCTCTCTGTCTCTCTCTCTCACATTCACTCACACACACTCTCTCTCTCTCTCATTCACTCACATTCTCCCTCTCTCATTCACTCACAGACTCTCTCTCTCATTCACTCACACTTTGTCTCTTTCTCTTTCTCTCTCTCTCTCTCACACACACACACACACACACACACACAAACACATACACACTCTCACACACACACTCTGTCTTAAACTTTCTATCTCTCTCTCTTTCACACACAAACACACACACTTACTCTTTCTCTCTCACACATACACATATACATACAAACACACTCTCTCTGTTGTGTACACTGCCTAAGAACCATGCATCATTTAGAGGACAGGGCTGCTGTGCTAAATTGAGTAAGAAAGAGGGGTGAATGTTCATCACATCGTGTGTGTGTGTGCGTGTGTGTGTGTGTGTGTGTGTGTGTGTGTGCATGTGTGTGTGTATGTTTCCAGTCCAATGAGCCATACTTCCTAAAGCAAACGTCCATGGGGTTGACTGCTATTCTGCCCCCTCCTGTTCCATGTTTGTTTCTGCTGTGGCAATTGCTTTTCTTTTTATTCACTCTGTCTGTCTGTCTTTCTGTGTGTGTGTGTGCGTGTGTGTGTGTGTGTGTGAGTCTGAATGCTAAGTAATCTGCTTGCTTGGAGTCCATTAGGAGGGACCAAAGCTCATTCCTCCTCCACAATTGGATTTCACACAGAATCTTCCAACCACACTGCACACGACACACACTCCTGGACTAGACACAACACACACCCCTGGACTGGACAAGACACACACTCCTGGACTGGACACAACACACACTCCTGGAATCTCCCTCTTAAAGAGGAGAAATCTCTGCCTTTTACCGAGGTTACTTAGTGCTGTCGTTAGGAGGAGAGGAGGGTAACCCTTAGGAGTGTTCATCAGATGGCTCTGGCAAAGCGATGGCTTTCCAAAGAGGAACGGCTAGTCAGATTCTTAAAATAAATAAAGGAAGGCTGTTTAAACCAAAACAAAGAAACATATTCTTTAATCTGAGTGAAATGGCCAAATGCATATAACAAAAACTACGTGCTGTTATATAACAAACAAACGTACACAGCAGGTTGAAGATCTCTAGTTAATATTAAATAGGCCTATATAGCATTTTCATGCAACAATATTGTATCTGTAGGTCTGTAGTAATACAGTATGTCCCACGGAGTCCTCGCTAACACTAAGTAAATAGAGGAGTGTCAACGCTACATCAACACTTATTGTCAAGTCTGACACAGTTTCTACCCAACATGCATTCATTTCTGTCTTTCTCTCTGTCTCTCTCACTCTTTCTCTCTCCCTCCATCTTGGTCTCTCACTCTTTTTCTGATCTTTCTCTCCCTCTCCCTGTATCACCCCACTACACCCCTGCTCTCTCTCCCTCCCTCTCTCTGTCCCTCCCTCCCTCTCTCCCTCTCTCCCTCTCTCTCTCTCTCTCTCTCAGTGGTTCAGATGAGCACATGATAAATGGTTTAGGTGTGAAGTAGTGTCAGGTATTGGTAATGTGACACATCGGATCACTGATGGTTATGAGAGGAAGAGGATGTGGGGGGAGGAAGAGGAAGCAGAGGAGGATGGGGTGT
>PYXC01001490.1:707500-710000 GCA_015244755.2 Tenualosa ilisha
TGTGTGTTTGCAAAATCACTAAACAAGGCAAGAGTCAGGTGAAATTAACTATATCAATCCCAGTATCTGCGTTCAGAACCAAACCAGTCCCACTTCCTGCGTTCCAAACTATATCAATCCCAGTATCTGCGTTCCAAACTATATCAATCCCAGTATCTGCGTTCCAAACTATATCAATCCCAGTTCCTGCGTTCCAAACTATATCAATCCCAGTATCTGCGTTCCAAACTATATCAATCCCAGTATCTGCGTTCAGAACCAAACCAGTCCCAGTACCTGCGTTTGGAACCAAATCAGTCCCAGTATCTGCGTTTGGACACAAATCAATCCCAGTATCTGTGTTCAGAACCAAATGAATCCCTGCGTTTGGAACCCTAGCATGTTCCCTGGGGCTCTAGGAGAACTGAGACGTGGGAACCATTGCCTCCTCTGTCTTAAAGCCTCACTTCCACAGGCCTGTTTACGTGAGAACCATCTCCTTGGTCTCCTCTGTCTTAAAGCCTCACTTCCACAGGCCTGTTTACGTGAGAACCATCTCCTTGGTCTCCTCTGTCTTAAAGCCTCACTTCCACAGGCCTGTTTACGTGAGAACCATCTCCTTGGTCTCCTCTGTCTTAAAGCCTCACTTCCACAGGCCTGTTTAAGTGAGATGAGTGTGCTCGCATATACACAGCCTGATGCGCTGGGGGAGAGTGTGAATACTGGGTGTACAGTTAAGCACTAAGCCCAGAGATGCTGCCCTAGTCCCTGAAACATCTAAGGGCTGTTATTTGCTACGGCACAAAGCGGGACCTGTTACTACACACACCTGGTTACTACACACTCCTGGTTGCTACACACACCTGGCACAGGCTCATAAGAGAAAGACACAGAAATAGATGAGAATCAGAACAATCGCTACAGAAATAATAATAATTCCTTCACCAACAAATGTATTTCTTCTGGCTGAATGGTTGCCTAGTAACACAGAGATGAAGAAACTGTAACTTTTGTACAGTATGGCACAGTGATCGAGAATCACCACGACGTCACCTGAAGTGCTGCATTCAGTATATAATGGCTTCAAGCACAATTCAGCCAATTAGAATCATGGAGCAGAACTCTTCTTCTGAGTGTAATGTATTACGCAACCTTGACCACCCATGAGTCACGCTACACCAGTAGTGTGCAGCATGACGTCAGCGGGTAAACAGTAGTGTGCAGCATGACGTCAACGGGTAAACAGTAGTGTGCAGCGTGACGTCAGCGGGTAAACAGTAGTGTGCAGTGTGACATCAGGGGTAAACAGTAGTGTGCAGCGTGACGTCAGGGGTAAACAGTAGTGTGCAGCATGACGTCAGTGGGTAAACAGTAGTGTGCAGCATGACGTCAGGGAGTAAACAGTAGTGTGCAGCGTGACGTCAGCAGGTAAACAGTAGTGTGGAGCGTGATGTCAGGGAGTAAACAGTAGTGTGGAGCGTGATGTCAGCGGGTAAACAGTAGTGTGCAGCGTGACGTCAACGGGTAAACAGTAGTGTGCAGCGTGACGTCAGCGGGTAAACAGTAGTGTGGAGCATGATGTCAGCGGGTAAACAGTAGTGTGCAGCGTGACGTCAGGGAGTAAACAGTAGTGTGCAGCGTGACATCAGCGGGTAAACAGTAGTGTGCAGCGTGACGTCAGCGAGTAAAGAGTAGTGTGCAGCGTGACGTCAGCGGGTAAACAGTAGTGTGGAGCATGATGTCAGGTCAGCGGGTAAACAGTAGTGTGCAGCGTGACGTCAGGGAGTAAACAGTAGTGTGGAGCGTGAGTCAGGGAGTACAGTGGTGAGCGTGATCAGCGGGTAAACAGTAGTGTGCAGCGTGACGTCAGCGAGTAAAGAGTAGTGTGCAGCGTGACGTCAGCGGGTAAACAGTAGTGTGGAGCATGATGTCAGCGGGTAAACAGTAGTGTGCAGCGTGACGTCAGGGAGTAAACAGTAGTGTGCAGCGTGACGTCAGCAGGTAAACAGTAGTGTGGAGCGTGACGTCAGCGGGTAAACAGTAGTGTGCAGCGTGACATCAGCGGGTAAACAGCCGTAGTTTTCCACTCTGTTGTGTTTTGCTGTGTTTCCTTTCCATTTCCCTCCAACAGTGGGGTGGCTGGGTTGAAGTTGGCTGGGTTGATTCTAGCTGGATTGATTCTGTGTGGGTTGACGTTGGCTGGGTTGATGTGGCTGGGTTGACGTTGGCTGGGTTGACGTTGGCTGGGTTGATGTGGCTGGGTTGACGTTGGCTGGGTTGACGTTGGCTGGGTTGACGTTGGCTGGGTTGACATTGGCTGGGTAGTGGCTGTTTACTTGTGTTCAAAGCAAACAGAGGTGAGTTGTTTTAAGTCTGAAGAACACTCTGATCTGGACTCAGTCAGTCCACTCTATGGCTTTGCTAACGTGTGGATTCCTCTACCCAATGCTGGGGAGAAATCAAGCCCATAGGGCTGGGTCAGATCCATAAGTGCATGGGTTCTGCTGTAGTTCCGTGGTTC
>PYXC01001490.1:712500-727500 GCA_015244755.2 Tenualosa ilisha
ATTATTATGCTCTAGTTCATGCAGATTTGTCAACAGTGACATTAGTTAGAACATACGGCTACCCCACTTGCGCGCGCGCGTGTGTGTGTGTGTGTCTATGTCTGCATGACAAGCAAAAGCATGAAAAGCAAACTGTTTCGATTCTCTTAGAAATCCAACAGTTTAGCAGCATTACCCCTCCTGAGAAACCAATAATTCAAAACTCAAAACTAGCCAGATAATTAGCAAATAAATAAACACACACACACACAGGTTAGCATCATCTCTCCTGAGAAACTAATGACTGAAAACTAGCCTGGTAATTAGCAAATAAATAAACACACACACACACAGGTTAGCATCATCTCTCCTTAGAAACTATTCCAGCAGTAGATGATGAGGGGAAAGAGTCCTAATCAGATAACAGCAGCAGGGACTGAAAAGCCTTGAGACGTGAGACTTAACCAGAGACATGACATGAAAAATGGCTAAATGGATTTGCAGTGACATTTGGCTTTGTTTACCAAGGCACCGCAGAGATCACATGACATAGAAGCACAGCAGAGATCACATGACATAGAAGCTCAGCAGAGATCACATGACATAGAAGCACAGCAGAGATCACATGAGTGGGGTGGTGGTAGTGTAGTGGTGTAGTGGTTAAGGAATCTGGCTAGCGTGTAAGTAGCCTGAAAAGTTGTGGGTTTGAATCCCGGCTGCCACCGTTGTGCCCTTGAGCAAGGCACTTAACCCTAAGTTGCTCTAGGGGAGACTGGCCCTGAACAATTGGTAGTTGATGAGTTGTAAGTCGCTTTGGATAAAAGCGTCTGCTAAATGCATAAATGTAATGTAAATGACATAGAAGCGTTGTTGTTTGTTTTTCTCTCTAAGTAGTGATGAAGAATAGTGTGTTTCTTCAAAGTGTTGAATTTACAGGAAATTCCTCTCAGGAAGCTCACACTTGCAACAGGATAAATTATAACCTGCAACTATTTGTCGTTGGGCTAACGTCTGAGTTAAAGAAACTATTTGTTGTTGGGCTAACGTCTACATTAAAGAAACTGTTTGTTGTTGGGCTAACATTTGAGTTAAAGAAACTGTTTGTTGTTGGGCTAGCGTTTGAGTTAAAGAAACTGTTTATTGTTGGGCTAACGTCTGAGTTAAAGAAACTATTTGTTGGGCTAACGTTTGAGTTAAAGAAACTGTTTGTTGTTGGGCTAACGTTTGAGTTAAAGAAACTATTTGTTGGGCTAACGTTTGAGTTAAAGAAACTGTTTGTTGTTGGGCTAACGTTTGAGTTAAAGAAACTGTTTGTTGTTGGGCTAACGTTTGAGTTAAAGAAACTATTTGTTGGGCTAACGTTTGAGTTAAAGAAACTGTGGTAGAAATAGAATTCCTTTTGATTTTGTTCCAGTATTTGTATGATGTAAATTTTTTAAAAAATTTTTTTACCTGCATGGGACATTTTTACAAATTTGATGTTTTTGGCTGTAGAACTTACATGAAAAAACTTTTTCTTGTAAAGCAATCTTTAAAACAAATTGATAACAGACACACACACACAAATGCCTATCCAGGCAGATCTACTCTCTGTCATAGATGCCTCAGCGGTGCTCCTAAACGTGGTCGCACTGTTAGTGTGACACTAGGCTGCTTGTAGCCATTTCCAAGGAGCTGAACCCTCTCTCTCTTTGTGCTCACTCTGTGCGTGAGTGTGTGTGTGCATGTGTGTGTGTGTGTGTGTGCATGTGTGCGTGCGTGCGTGCATGTGTGAGAACTGACCCTCTCTTCTCTCTAAGGCTCATCACTTCCTGACAGAGCTGCCACTTAAGAGGCTACACAGGGTGGGATGTGTTAGTGTGTGTGTGCGGCATACAATCAGAGATAGATGCCATGGAACTCAGGAGACGCATACACATGCATTACAACACACACACTCACACACACAAAAGACATTGAGAGGGACACAGATGTAGGCCACGCTGCTGCAGCTGGTGGTGATCAAACGCAGAGTGTGCTTTTGAACCTCTGGGAAGGTATCCATTTCCATGGCAACGTCACCACGGTGATGAGATCTGCTCGTCAAAAACCGTCACAGCGGAGACATGGCCTTGGGTAAGAGCAGCAATGTACAGGAAATATCACTGCCATCACACACACACACACACACACACACACACACACTGCTGTCAGAATGTCACAGTCAGAGGGGGGAAGTAGGGCACAGGATGTTCAGCTCACCAAGCTAACAAGCAATCTCGTAATTATTCATCGACTCTTCACTAGGCGGTGTGTGTGTGTGTGTGTGTGTGTGTGTGTGTGTGGAAGAGAGGAAAACACAAGGAGAAAGAGAGAACATGTGACATCTGTGTGTGTGTGTGTGTGTGTGTGTGTGTGTGTGTGAGAGAGTGTGTGTGTATGTGACTGCTTTTTCCACAGGACCTGAAAGCCCTTGTCAAGAGTCAAACAAGCCCAACTCAAATCCTTTAAACCCATCCTCTCTTTCTTTCTCTCTCTCTCCCTTGTTCTGTCACTCACACAAACATACACACACACACACACACACTCCCTTGTTCTCTCTCCCTCATTCTCTGTACCCCACACACACCACTTTGCGCTCTCTCTCTCTCTCTCTCTCTCTCTCGTCATTCTACCCCTCCCTACACACACACACCCCTTCTCTCTCTCTCTCTCTCCTTTATCTTTCTTCAGGTCTTTCTCACTCTGTTGGTTTGTGTCATTCTCCATCTATAGTTTTTATCTTTAGTACTTAGCCGTCAAAGGAGAGAAAGAGGAGAGAGGGGGGTGGGGGGGCAGAGAAAGAGAAACAACAGAAAGAGACCGGGGTGGAGGCAGAGGGAGAGAGAGCGAGAGAGAGAGAGTGGGGTGGGGGTCAGAGGGAGAGAGAGTGAGAGAAAGAGAGTGGGTGGGGGTCAGAGGGAGAGAGAGTGAGAGAAAGAGAGTGGGGTGGGGGTCAGAGGGAGAGAGAGCGAGAGAGAGAGAGTGGGGTGGAGGCAGAGGGAGAGAGAGCGAGAGAGAGAGAGTGGGGTGGGCAGAGGGAGAGAGAGCGAGAGAAAGAGAGTGGGGGGGTCAGAGGGAGAGAGAGCGAGAGAGAGAGAGTGGGGTGGGCAGAGAAAAAGAGAAAGATAAAAATGTAAAGATGAATAAAGGATGAAGAAACAGGGAGGGAGAGAATCCATTCAGATGAAAATGATCAGGAGAACAGGGAGCTCTTTCTCTGACAGGAAATAACAAACGTAAATAAATAAAAGACATTTCTCTCTCTCTCTTAAGCACATACACACACACACACACACACACACAAACAAACAGCACAAACTCATTCATATGTGTGACCATAGGGCAGCTTGTAGGAGGCTCTCACACACACACACATGCATGCAGACAGAGGCACACACACATACGCACGAAGACACACACACACACACACACACAAACAAAGTTGAATATGGAGACATCTCCCCAGAGAGAGGCAGTGTGAGGGTCAGCAAGAGCTGAGGATGTTCACACTTTTATGACACTCACGCTCTCCAAACAGAACGTCACACACACACACACACACACACACACACAGACACACAGAGAGATGCCTTGTAAACACATCCACACACTGATGTGTATATGTACAGACAACTGCAGTTCCAGTCCAAGAGCACTTGATATGCAGAGAGAGGGAGAGAGTGAAAGATGGGCAGACAAGATGAAAAGAGGAGATGAGAAGAGAAGAGAGGAGAGGAAAGAGAAGAGGAGGGGAGAAGAGAGAGAAGAACCAAAATGGAGGGAAAAGAGGAGGCGAGAGAAGAGGAGAGGAGAGAGGAGTGAGAGAAAGGGAAGGGGAGGAGGTGAGGGAGGAAGTGAGAGAGAGAGAAAGAGAAGTGGGAGAGAGATAGAGAGAGGGAGAGTTGGTGAGAGACAGAGCTGAAGAGAGACGTGTGTGTGTGTGTGTGTTTCTGTATGTGTGTGAGAGATCGGGGTCTGAAATCTTTGAGACAGCTGAGTGCAAATGGACAACAGCTGCTGCCCTCCATATACTCATACTCCTTAAGCACACACACACACACACACACACACACACACACACACACACACACACAAACACATACACGCACAAGCAAACACACACACACGTGCGCATATCCACACACCCACACACACACACAAATGCTTATACACAATATAAAGAACACACTGCTGCACATTTCTCACTACTGCTTGTTCAAAGTTTCCAATGGTCACAAGTGTTCCTCTCCTCTCCTCCTCTCCTTTCTCTTCTCCTCTCCTCTCCTCTTCTCCTCTCTCTTCTCCTCTCCTCTCCTCCCCTCCCCTCTCTTCTCCTCTCCTCTCCTCTTCTCCTCTCCTCTCCTCTCCTCCCCTCTCCTCTCTCTTCTCCTCTCCTCCCTCTCCTCTCTCTTCTCCTCTCCTCTCCTCTTCTCCTCTCTCTTCTCCTCTCCTCTCTTCTCCTCTCTTCTCCTCTCCTTCCCTCTCATTCTTATTCTACTGCAGCAATTCAGTTACTGAGCTGCTTGTTTTATTAGTATGCATCCTTGTTTTATTAGTATGCATCCTTGTTTTATCAGTATGCATCCTTGGCCTTGAGTATGTACACTATACTGCAATACATTTTATAAACACTGTAAAATAATATGTTCTTAGAAAACCTATTAGGGGGATTAAAAGTCAAATACTCTAGAGGAACTTTCGTATCCACTGTAAGCCAACTGTGCTACGCTAACTGTGTGATTTCGAGGATCTTTCATACTGACTGTTGATTGTGGAATGTGCACAGTGGAGGATTAGCGTGACTGGCGTGTGAGTTGGTCTTTGCTTGTAGACTGGTGCATGCAACAGAACTCTAGAGCACATAGAGTAGTAGACTTCTATACCACACATCACATGCGTCACAGGTGTTGCTACGGCAATAAGCACTGGCCTCTCTTAAAAAAGAACAAGCGAGTGTGTGTGTGAGTGTGTGTGAGTGTGTGTGTGTGTGTGTGTGTGTGTGTGTGTGTGTGAGTGTGTGTGTGTGTGTTGTGGTAGGAGAGCAAAGCAGCATGTTGCAAACCCGTCATTGGTGAACAAACGGGGGGATGACACTGAGGAAGGGCTTTGTGGACAATGGACGGCACTTATGTGGAAGGAGGTGGAGAAATCAGAAGCTTCAGTCCGTCCGTCCGTCCGTCCGTCCGTCTGTGCTCGTCCCTCTGCCTCTGGCCTCTTCTATAACAGCTCTGTAAGAACTATGTTACTCAAGAGAGTCCCTGAGATGAAACACTTACTGCCAAGCACAGCAGTACAGGGTGGCTGTTATGAGTGTTTTCAGTGCCACGTTAAATGACTTCATCTGCAGATTTTGAAGATCTCCTGATTTCACCTAGTGGCAGGAAGTTTTCTTTTTTTTTAAATTTTGTTTATTTCTTGCATGGCCATGTACAAAATGCTTTAATCAACAGAGAGAGAAGTTGCTTTGCACCAGATTAAGTTCCTAGCTATTCTCACAGAGCCCAAATGAGTGAAGCAAATAGGGGCCACTTCCCCAACACTGAAGACAACCAAGTTTGAACTTCTGTAGGCGAGTAAGTAGCACACACACAGACCAGGCAGACTTCACAGAACTCACCGCATCTGCTGCTGATTCAGCATATTAAATATAAGGCCTGCTGACTTCAGCTGAACTGCTCAAATTGGGGCCTAAGACACAAATTGATGGGCCAGACACTATCAAGAGTTTGACAGCTGGGTTGGTGTGATCAGCCGCAGACTGGGACTGATGAGTGGATAGAGATGGCAGGGAGAGAGAGAGAGAGAAAGAGAGGGGAGGAAAAAGAGAGAGACAGGGAGATACAGAGAAAAAGAAAGAGAGGGACAGAAAGAGAGAGGGAGATAGAGGGAGTGAGAGAGAAAGAGGGAGAGAGAGGGAGAGAGAGAGAAAGAGGGAGAAAGAGGGGGAGAGAGAGAGAGAGAGAAAGAGAGAGAGTGAGTATCCTCCAGGATGAAGAGAGCCACCAGGGTCCTCTGAGCCTCGTGAGAGAGGTCAACTACAACTACGCTCCCCTCCACCCTCCCTCCACCCCCCCCTCCTCTCCCCTCCTCGTCAGAGAGGTCAACTACTCCCCCCCCCTTCTTTCTGTTGAAGTCTGTATCACTCTATTTACCCTGTCCTTCCTTCCTCCATCCTATTCCTCTACCTTCCCTTCTATCTTCCCCCTCTTTCTCTCTTTCTCCATCCATCTATCTGTGTGTGTGTGTATGTGTTGTGTGTGTGTGTGTATGTGTGTTGGTGTTGGAAGGCAAGTGTATACATGCATATGTATGTGTTTGTATGTGTGTGTGTGTGTGTGTTTGTATGTGTGTGTGAGTATGTGCTTGTCACTGCTAGAGGGTGAGAGTGTGTGTGTGTTTGTGAGTGTGAGTGTGCCATCTGCCCCTCTTATTCTGTTGAGTGTGATACAGCTCACTCTTCCTGTAGCTCAACTTGACTCCTATGAGTGTGTGTAAAGGGTTTATGTCATCTGTGAGTGTGTAAAGGGTCTCTGTCGTCTATGAGGGATCTGTGTCCATGAGTGTGTGTGAAGGGTCTGTGTCCATGAGTGTGTGTGAAGGGTCTGTGTCATCTATGAGTGTCTATGAGGGTCTGTGTTTGTGAGTGTGGGGTCTGTGCCTCTGAGTGTGTGTGGGGGGTCTGTGTTGTCTATGAGTGTGTGTGAGGGGTCTGTGTCGTCTGTGAGTGTGTGTAGCTGTGTGTGCTGGGTCTAAGCTGCGTGAGAAGTGAGGACTTGCATTGTGTTTGATGTACAGTATGTTTGTGGTTTTAGTACTGTGTGTGTGCATGTAAGTGTGTGTGTATATATACAGTATGTGTGTGTGTGTGTGTGTATGAGCTGTGCAGTTTTATGTGCTGAGAGTGTGCTCTGTGAGTGTTGTGTGTGCGTGTGTGTGTGTGTGTGTGTGTGTGTGTGTGTGGCAGACTGCCATCTACTGCTGTGGCCCTCTACTGCGGCACCCTTCTCTCTCATTTTCTTTTCTGTGTTGTTTACGCCCAGCAGGACGCCAAGGGATCAATACACCACACACACAGTAGAGAGCTGCACACACACACACACACACACACTATTTTTATCCTGTCCTCTTCCTTCTATTCTTTCTTCCGTTCCTCTTACTGCTGCTCCTTGTCTGGCCCAGGGAACAAGGACATTTCTTTCCTTCCCTCCCATTTCCCTCTCTCCCTCTATCTATCTTTCTTTCTCTCTCCCAGTATTTCTTTCTCTCTCCCTCCTGTCTTTCTTCCTTTTTCTCCCTTCCCCCTTTCTCCACCCCCCTCATTTCTAAGCGTCTTTCTTCATCTGTGTCTAGTGGGATGTGAATTCAGGGACATGATAAAGAATTCATGACTCAACGGAATGGAAATGTGAGGACGAGGAGAGGAGGAGAGGAGGAGGAGAGATGGAGAAGTGAGGAGTAGAGAGGAGAAGAGGAGAGGAGGAGAGAGGAGAGCACTAGCTACAAGTACATGACAGAAAAAAGAGAGAGAAGAGGAGAGGAGGAGACAGGAGAGATGAGTGTACTAGCTACCGATACACCACAGGAGGAGAGGAGAGAAGAAAAGAGGAGAGATAAGAAAAGAAGAGAAGAGAAAAGAAGAGAAGAAAAGAAAAGAGAAGAGAAGAGAAGAGAAAGAAGAGAAGAGAAGAGAAGAATAAGAAAAGAGAAGACAAGAGGAGATGCCAGAGTGTGTGACAGAAGACTGGAGAAGCCTGAAGCTGAAGGCTTTGGCAGCAGGCATACACACACACACACACACACACACACACACACACTGAGAGAGAGAGAGAGAGAGAGAGAGAATCTGCAATAAGACAGGAATATAATTTCACTGCAGATGCCCTGTGCAGAATGTGTGAATACTGTGAGTACAGTAAACAGCTCTCTCACACACACACACACACACACACAAAAACAAACACACACACGGACACACACACACATACACAAACACAGACACACACATAGACAGACAGATAGACAGACAGACAGATCTCTTTCCTCTTGTATAAATCTATTTCTGTATATATGTGTATATGTTGCAGGGTCTGAAGGGCTCCAGGCAGATTGGAGGAGCAGGGGGCCCTCAAAGGCCAAGAGCCCCAGAGGAGGAGAGGATTTCTGGGTCAGCTCTGGCAGACAGCAAGGGCCCTAGTGCTGAGACAATCCACTTTGTGCTACTGTATGTTACACCCACACCCACTCACACACACACGCACACTCACACACACCACACACACAAGAATGTGTGGTCACGCTTAGACCAAATACAGTTGCACATCTCTCACTCTCTCTCTCTCTTCCCCCTCTCCATCTCCCTCCCTCCATCTCTCTTCTTCTCCCCCTCTCTGGGGTGCAGAAGGCCTTTGCTCTGGACTGTCTCCCATCTCCAGTCCAGGAAATAGGAATTGATTGCAGTGACTCTGTTGCAGCACTGTGGACATGGAGCTCAGTTCAGCCTTACAGAGGAGGAGAGAAAAGGAGAGGAGAGAAAAGGAGAGGAGAGCAGGAGAGAGGAGGAGAGAGGAGAGGAGGAGAGAGGAGAGGAGAGGAGAGGAGAGAGGAGAGGAGAGAAAAGGAGAGGAGAGGAGGAGAGAGGAGAAGAGAGTAGAGGAGAGAAGAGGAGAGGAGAGGAGAGGAGAGGAGAGAGGAGAGGAGAGATGTGCCCAGTAGATTGTCTGTGTCCATCTGTGTAACTAGCCAGTGGTGGGTGGTGTGTGCCCGGGGGCAGTAGCCACGGGGCGTGAGGGGGGTGGTTGGGGTGCAGTGGTCCCAGCCTTCACTGGCCCATTCATCATCTACTTCAGCAGCACTGCTCACTGGAGTCACACTGCCACAGGGAAGTACCAAGCATGGCCTCCGGAGCATTTCCACACACACACACACACACACACACACACACACACACACACAACACACACACACACACACACACACACACACAAAGCCACAAACAGTGCACACAAATAGCAATTATTTTATATATATACATATACACACAGGGCAATTATTTTGGTCTACTGAGGAATCACACACACACACACACACAAACACACACACACACCCTTGCTTCCCACTGTGATCAGGGGCTTTCATTAGTTAATTAAAACAAATGCTCACTTTGCCAGATCCATTCCATAAGATGTGTTGCGTGTGTGTGTGTCTAAGTGTCTCATGGGAAAAGCAAGAGATTAATGTGTGCTTTTCCCTGTGGTACACTGAACAATACACAGCAACGTTAAACCATGCCATGCTAACAGTACTCCACACTACGCTAATCCATAATCCATTTGCATTTCAGTAATCAGCAACGGGCAGCACCGGCCCATGTCTGTGATGGCTCAAAGCAGTTCTATAAATTGATACATACATTATATTACTGCATTACTCCAAATCATGTTTTGCTGCGTCTCAGCTCTACTAGAGGAAACATCTGTCTTGGTGGAAGATTTATTATTGCATGAAGTGTTGTGTTTTTCATCCCTGGGTCTTCATTTAATGAAGCTGTGTCAGGTGTGTGTTGCAAGCATTTTAGAAAAGCAAGTTGTGTTCCGTGATGTAAAACAATGCGTCTTGAGAATAGCCTCCTGACACACACACACTACTTCATTTAGCCCATGGGCCAGAGGTGGAAACCCTCCCTCCAAGGGATTTTTGGGGATTTATTTTTGACAAGTATGTTGACATCTAGCTTTCTGCCATCTGTTCATGGTGGCTTTCTCCTATGGCATGTCAATGTGTGTGTGTGTGTGTGTGTGTGTTTGCTTCCTAACAATGTTCTTCCTTGTGCGTGTACTGTCCTGTCCATGATTAGGCCTATGCGAATAGGAATAGCATATTAGCACATTAGCCAGTGATTACCATATCAGCACATTAGCCAGTGCTTACCATTTTAGCATATTAGCCAATGCATACCATATTTGCATGTTGGCCAGTGCTTACCATTTTAGCATATTACCCAATGTGTACCATAGTAGCATATTAGCCAGTGAATTTCATATCAGCACATTAGCCCGTACTTACCATTTTAGCACATTAGTCAATACATACTATATTAGCATATTAGTCAGTGCTTACCATATTAGCACATTAGCCAGTGCTTACCATTTTAGCATATTAGCCAGTGCGTACCATATTAGCACATTACATGTTGTTGTCTGGAGATGAAACCTTTTATTTTTGGTTATGGCTCGTAGAGGGCAAGTAGACGTTGTTGCACAGTACTGAAGAAGCACTGAAGCACCAAAACACTGAAACACTGAAAAAGAACCACCTGTCTGCTGACATCCTGGATAACTTCTACTGCTGTGTGATAGAGAGCATCCTGACCAACTGTGTCACAGACTGGTATGGGAATTGCTCTGTCGCTGACCACCAGTGACTCCAGCGGGTGGTGAAAACCCCCCAAAACATCACAGGGACTCCACTCCCTGCTATTGAGAACATCCACAAGAAGAAATCTTTACGCCGGGCGTGCAGCATTCTGAGGGACTTCTCTCATCCAGCCAACAGACTCTTTCAGCTCCCCCCTCCACAAGGCGCTTCAGGAGCCTTTAGACTAAAACCAGCAGGTTCTTCCCCACAGCTGTGTCACCCTACTGAACTCTGTCCCCTGCTGAACCTTCCCTTCCTGTTCACGCTACACCATGGCATAATCTGTTCACAGCACCTCTCTTCACTACTGTATATACATTCATAGCACTTTGCCTACTACACATCTGTACATCTGTATATACATATATTAATATATCTACACACCTGTATATTTGTCCATATTACATCTGTATATCTGTATATCTGCATATTTGCCTATGTATAGCAGTAAAAAACATTTGTATATTAACATACTTCTTCTGCACATTGCTCTTTCGTAAATCAATAATTTATATCCATCTTTTTCACTGCCCTATCTGTAAATAACTGCTCCCATAACTTATTTGTACATAATCTGCACATAACTATTCCCACCATAATTTATTTGTACATAATCTGCACATATCTATTTCCACTTTCACACTGCCCTTATCTGTACATGACTGCTCTTAACTGCACATACTGCACATATTGCACTTCCTGCAGCAGAGGTGTAAGGATGGGGCGAGCTGTGAGAGAGAGGGATACAGTGGGGTGCAGTAGAGGGGCAGTAGGGGGGCAGTAGAGGGCAGTAGGGGGCTGTAGAGGGGCAGTAGAGGAGCAGTAGGGTGCAGTAGAGGGGTGGTAGTGGGGCAGTAGAGGGCAGTAGAGGGGGACAGTAGAGGGACAGTAGAGGGGCAGTAGGGGCAGTACAGGGGCGGTAGTGGGGGCAGTAGGGGCAGTAGAGGGGCAGTAAAGGGGGCAGTAGAGGGGCGGTAGGGGGCAGTAAGAGACAGTAGAGGGGCAGGAAAGGGGGCAGTAGAAGGGGAGTAGGGGGCAGTAGAGGGGCAGTAGAGGGACAGTACAGGTGCATGAAGGACAAACTGCAGCCAGACTGAGAGATTTTGGAAGCAGATGTCTGTGGGACCGAAAGACCTTCACTATGACTCATGTGGAAGAAGGGGTGCCATTAATACTCACACATACAATATTATACACACACAGACACACACACACACACACACACACACACACACACACACACACACACACAGACACACACACATCCATACATAACACTGAGGAAGGCAAATTCAACTACAGTGTGAAAGGGAGAGCACAAATAGCAAGATGGAGAGACTGGGGGTGAAGGCAATCACTTCAATCACTTTATCTTCTAGAGAGAGAGAAAGAAAAAGAAAAGAGAGACAGTGAAGGAAAGAGAGAGGGAGGGAGAAGAAACTATTTTATTGTCCCAATTTTATAGTAATTATTATCTAGCTACTGATGTAGACAAAAAAACTATAGAAATTTAAATCAATTCATAGAGTTGAGGATTATCTCTGTCTTTGTTTCTCTCCTCCTCGTCCTCTCTCTCTCTCTCTTTCTTTCTCTCTCTTCCTCCTCCTCCTCCTCCTCTTCTCTCTTTGTCTCTTTGTTTCTGTCTCTCTCAGACAAATTGCATGATGGGACTCTTTCAAAAAATCCTTCTTCAGTAATGACTTTCAAATATGACACACAAGATGAACATCAAAATAGTCTCTCTGCACACATTCAGATGCTCCTGACGAATGGAATGCTCATGTGGGTTGCCATGGAAAAGTGTGATGTAAGACATGTTGGGAGGTGTCTGTCCAAACAATTTGTCACTGGTCGGGGGAATGGGCTGCTTTCTGACTTAGATACGAAAGTGTCATCAACTCTTGTTGATTCTGGCCTGTGTTTGCATTATGCTTCCGTAGCCAGTGTGGTGATTGTTGTTTGTACACACATTACAAGAGCTCATTTCCTTACTAGTTTTAGGCGTCATTGTGAGTTAGCTTACTCAGCTAGTGTGAGTTAGTTAGCTTACTCAGCTAGTGTCAGTTTACTCAGCTCATGTACGTCAGAGACAGCTGCAGAAGAGTGAAGTTACAGCAAAGTCTATTAGTTCATTCAGTAACTCAATCAGGCAGATTGACTATTTGCATACACACACACACATACACACATTAACTCACACACACACTTCATAAGCCATTTTCACACTCACCCGGTGCATTCAGAACCAAGCCCCTGCCCTAGCAGAGCTTCTGCAGTCCCAGGCCCCACGCAAGATTAAGACGGTTTAGTATGAGACACTTTACTGAAATTTTGTTTACTTTCTCCGTCACCATGGTAATAGCCATGAGGAGAATGTTGGCACAGACGCAATAAGCAAGTCAACGCTAATTATAACATCTTTTTTAGCATTATTTGGGCAACCTCTGACCTCTGACCTCTGATATATTTACATCACTGAATTCAGACTTAAACAAGGATTCACACAATACACTTTTTAAATCAGTGCGACTCGCCGATCTTGAGCTGTGGATATTTACTCATTCATTTAGATGGGGCCACAGAGAGAAGGGACTCACACACACAACCAGGCCTCAAGCACAGCGGAAATGACATGGAAACACAGTCAGCCACTAGGAATAACTGTAACAAATAACAACAAATAACCACATTGATGTTTCGACTCCCTCATGTAAGTGGTCAATGATGCATATGACCGCAAATGATCGCTGGTTACCATGGCTACCAATACTACAACTAGCATATACAGAGACAATTACATCATCACTACATCAGGGAAACAAAACTGAAGAAACACACACACATCGCAAAGAGAACAAGAGACAGACTAAAGAAGAAAGAATGAAAGAAAGAAAGAAAAGAAAAGAAAAGAAAAGAGAAGGATCATAATAGTCTAATGACTAAGAGCCCTCCCTCTCTTCCCTTCCAGTTTCTCTGTGGCACTAAAGTGCTGGGCTCCAATGGCAACGCAGGCGGCTAAAATGCAATACAGTTAGAGAGCTAGTGATGGGAGAGACAGAGGTGTGTGTGTGTGTGTGTGTGTGTGTGTGTATAACAGACATGCAAATCATCCCCATCAGAGAAGAAGAGATGGCACAAGACACAAGAGGTGTGTGAAGATTTGAGGAGAGATTCTTAATCTATGAGACTGGATAAGAGACACCAGCCCTTTGTGAAACATGAACCATGGTTCCTATTATTCAGTCATATTCACTCATAAGGACGGTGCATGTGTGTGTGTGTGTGTGTTGGGGCAGGTGAGGTTGGTTAACCTCTCACTTTGGCCACAGTAGTCATCATTCCAACAAGACACCACAGGACTGGCCACAGTAGTTGTCATTCTCACAAGAGACCACATTACTGGCTGCACAGATTGTCATATTCACTACAGACCATGGCATCAGTAGTAAAGGTCAGACTGGCACAGTCACTAAAGGCCATGGCATCAGTAGTAAAGGTCAGATTGGCATATTCACTAAAGACCATGGCATCAGTAGTAAAGGTCAGACTGGTATATTCACTAAAGGCCATGGCATCAGTAGTAAAGGTCAGATTGGCACAGTCACTAAAGACTATGGCATCAGTAGTAAAGGTCAGATTGTCATATTCACTAAAGACCATGGCATCAGTAGTAAAGGTCAGATTGGTATATACACTAAAGACCATGGCATCAGTAGTAAAGGTCAGATTGGTATATACACTAAAGACCATGGCATCAGTAGTAAAGGTCAGACTGGTATATTCACTAAAGACCATGGCATCGGTAGTAAAGGTCAGACTGGTATATTCACTAAAGACCATGGCATCAGTAGTAAAGGTCAGATTGGCACAGTGACTAAAGACCATGGCATCAGTAGTAAAGGTCAGATTGGCATATTCACTAAAGACCATGGCATCAGTAGTAAAGGTCATACTGGCATATTCACTAAAGACCATGGCATCAGTAGTAAAGGTCATACTGGCATATTCACTGACGACCATGGCATCAGTAGTAAAGGTCAGATTGGCATATTCACTAAAGACCATGGCATCAGTAGTAAAGGTCAGATTGGCACAGTCACTAAAGACCATGGCATCAGTAGTAAAGGTCAGACTGGTATATTCACTGAAGACCATGGCATCAGTAGTAAAGGTCAGATTGGCATATTCACTAAAGACCATGGCATGAGTAGTAAAGGTCAGATTGGCATATTCACTGAAGACCATGGCATCAGTAGTAAAGGTCAGATTGGCACAGTCACTAAAGACCATGGCATGGTAGGAAAGGTCAATATCAGCATATTCACACAACAGCAAGACCAGAGGATTAACCTTCAACAGGAACACTTAGCTGAATGGCAATGTGTGTTCTCCTATAGACCTACCTCATTAGACAATCTGTGTGTGAGTATGTGTGTGTGTGTGTGTGTGTGTGTGTGTCTGTCCAACCACTTGCAGGGAACTCAAACCAAACAAGTCACTGACTCAAACCCAAAAGCACAAATGAATACAACAAATCAGTGAAAGGGTAAAAATGTGAAAGTTCTGCCTTGTCTTGTTCTTCTGATC
>PYXC01001490.1:732500-740000 GCA_015244755.2 Tenualosa ilisha
ACACACACACACATACACACACACACTAAGAACACTTAGTCATGTTTTCATTGATAAAAAAGGAGGTTGTTTGATGTATGGATGCAGCCTGGTAAACAGTACTGGCAGATGAGACATCGCTCACCTCTGTAGCTCCCCTGAAGCCTGTCAGACACACAAACACACACACACACACACACACACACACGCAAACACAGAGCAGACATCACAAAGAGGCAGTGTTGATATTGGACAAACAGCAGGTACTCTTAGCTGGGGAAATATCAGCCAATGGAGCATTCAAAATAATACATCACAATAGAGAATTTATCCAAGCTGTTTGTGTCTCACAGATTTCTTTAAGGCTTATAGTTTATAGAGGAGATTATATCAGATCTAGTGTGTGTGTGTGTGTGTGTACGTGTGTGTATGTGTGTGTGTGTGTGTGCTTGTGTGTGCGGTGTGTGTGTGTGTGTGTGTGTGTGTGTGCTATGTGTTTGTGTGTATGTGTGTGTGTGTGCACGCGCACAGAATAATGCAATGCCCAGACCAGTTGCTAAGCAATTTCTTTATGCAGTCTATACACAACAATATTTCTCCAGTCTACGGTATATATTGTCAAGTCTATTATCCAGTGTGTATGAGATTGATATAAACACATGCCATGCAGTGACTGAAGCCCGGCTTACGCAGCGGTGTTAGCTGAGCACTTTGCTTAGTCTGCGGTGAGCTATTCCCATGGTCTATAGTGCAGAGTAACGCATTCATCACAGACATACAGCATGTGTGTATGAATAAGGTGTATGATGTGTGAAATAAGCTACAAGATGAGTATACAGTCTACTGGAGCCTGGCTGACCAGTGACATAGAGCTGTGCAGGGGACCACAGGGGAGGCTACGGAGAGAGAGAGAGGCCAAAAAGGTTTTAGCTTGAGCCCAGGTCGGAGCCCTGCTCAGCCTGTTAGAGTCTGCTGGTGTTTCTCAACACTCCACTGTGTGTGTGTGTGTAGGCGCATGAGTGTGTGCATGTTTGTGTTTGCATGCGTGCATGTGTAAGTTTGTGTGTATGTGTGTGTGTGTGTGTGTGAGCATCACTCAGGGAGGAACATCAAGGGCTTCCTCCAGCCAAAAGCACAGCCAGGCAGCCAAGCAGCAGTTCTCTCACTTTCTCTCCTCTCTTCTCTGCTCCCCCCTTCATTCCCCCTCCCCATCCTCCCCTCCCTCTTTCCGTCACTCCGAATGATTAAAGCAAGAATCCTGTGCTCAGGACGAGAGAGAGAAAGGGTAGAAAGAGAGAGAGAGGGACAGAGAGAGAGGGATAGAGAGAGAAAGAGAGATAGCGAGGGAGAGAGAAAGAGGCAGAAAGGTAAAGAAAGTGAAGGCAGTATGTGTGAGTGTGTGTGTGTGTGTGTGTGCGTATATATGTGTATTTGTGTGTATGCATGTGTGTGTATGTGCATGTGTGTGTGTGTATGTGTCTGTGTATGTATGTGCATGTGTGTGTATGTATGTACGTGTGCGTTCGTGTGTATATGTGTATGTGTATGTGTGTGTGTGTGTGTATGTGTCTGTGTATGTATGTGCATGTGTGTGTATGTATGTACGTGTGCGTTCGTGTGTATATGTGTATGTGTATGTGTGTGTGTGTGTGTGTATGCGGGCACGCATGATGCCTGGGTTTCAGTTCACTGCTGAAAAAGCCACTGCCACTCAACTCATGCCAACAGCAAGGCTTTCAATTACCCAGCATGCATTTCTCTCACGTTAATGGGGCCACTCAGCTCTCTGGAAACACAAGAGAGAAAGGGGGGGGGGGGGGGGGGAGAGAGAGAGAGAGAATGATAGGGTGAGAAAAAGGTGGCGTGTGTGTGTTGGGGATGGGTGGGGGGGGGGGGGCTGAATGACAGAAAGAGGGAAGAAGAGAAGAGAGGAAGAGGGAAAGAAAGAGTTGATATGTAAGCCAGTTCAAAGCTATGGAATGAAGGAGGACTTGATAGAGAGGATGATGGATCCACTGGGACAGAATGGAGATGAAATGCATGGAAAAGACAGAGAGGAGAGAGAAAGACACAGAGAGCCAATCTGGATGGAGGGATAGAGGAGTAAAAAGAGAACAGAAGTCCAATCAAGCTGCTGCACACACACACACACACACACACACACACACACACACACACACACACACAAACACATCCTGAATTGTCCTTGGAGCAAGACACTATTCCCCATTGCTCCCGATGTGTAGGGTGATGTGTGTAAGGGTGTGTGTGAATGGGTGAATGTGAGGCACACTGTAAGGTGCTTGGATAAAAAGGTGCTATATAAATGCCATCCATTTACCATTTAACATACACACACACACACACACACACACACACACACTCAGTTACACACTAACACTAAGGTTTGGCACCAATGCTGATTTTGATTTTGCAATTAGATTCAAATTGACAAGGTAACGATTTGATTCTCATTTTGATTTCATTCAGTTCAATTCAGTTAATGTAAAGATATTTTCTTGGTTATGAAATTAACAAGTGGAACATACATATCTGATTGGGCATTCAATGTCTCTCCCTCTCTCTCTCTCTCTCACACACACACACACACACACACACACACACACACACACAGAAACACACACACACAGAGACATACACAGAGGTCATTCAATGTTCATACTACACTGTCACTGTCTGCACTACATTTGCAAATCCTAAATACTGGGACACAGCAGCCTTAAGGCCAGCCAGTGGTTTCAAGGCAGCTCCTCTGCCATGTTCTGATGCAGCCATCTCTCTCACACACACACACAATTCAGTACACAGCTATGGGATGAATACAGCCATCTTTCTCTCTCTCTCTCTCTCTCTCTCTCTCTCTCACACACACACAAACACAAAGATCTTATGACACAGCAAAGAGTAGAATACAGCCATCTCTCTTTCACACACACACACACACAATTCATTACACAGCTATGGGATTAATACAGCCGTCTCTGTCTCTCTCTCTCTCTCTCTTACACACACACACACACACACACACACACACACTCACACACACACACACACACACACACACACACACACACACAAACACAAAGATCTTATGACACAGCTAAGAGTAGAATACAGCCATCGCTCTTTCTCTCTTTCACACACACACACACACAATTCATTACACAGCTATGGGATTAATACAGCCGTCTCTCTCTCTCTCTCTCTCTCTCTCTCTCTCACACACACACACACACACACACACAAACACAAAGATCTTATGACACAGCTAAGAGTAGAATACAGCCATCTCTCTTTCTCTCTCTCTCTCTCTCTCTCTCACACACACACACACACACACACACACACACACACACAGATCTCATTACACAGCTACACTATAGGAAGAGTGCAGAGGATACAGGAAAGAGTTTATTAAAAGATCAAGCAACACTTTTATGTCAATATTATATATTTAAAACGAAAATCAATATTTATCAATTAATCCCTCACTGAGTCATCAGTCTACAGCACATTTGCAAACACACACACACACGCACAGTATTATCATCACAGCATACTGAGTAGAAAGATGACTCCTGACAATATAAAGATCTTAACTGTACCTCTTTACACACACACACACACACACACACTCACACACACACACACACACACTCATCTAGCTCATTAGCCAGGAACAGTAGTCCTCAAGTTGTATTTGCTCTACTGATGGAGGACAATGATACACAGGACTAATATCCCCTAACCCTTATTTAGTATCACCACTGTGACTAATTACTCTACATAGGCACACACACACACACACACACACACACACACAGACACACACACACACACACACACACACACACAGACAGACACAAAACACACACAGACAGACACAAAACACACACAGAGAGACACAAACAGAAACAGACAGACACACACACACAGACACAGACACAAAACCAACAGAAAAAAAACACACACACAGACACACACACACACACACACACACACACACACACACACACACACACACAGACAGACACAAAACACACACAGACAGACACAAAACACACACAGAGAGACACACACACACACACACACACACACACAGACAGACACAAAACACACACAGAGAGACACAAACACAGACACACACTCACACACACACACAGAGATTGAGACACACAGACACAAAACACACAGAGAGACACAAACAGGGACAGACACACACACACAAACACACATGCACACACTTTCCACAGTGCGATTAGACTACACAGGCAGCTCTCAGCCTTGTCTTGGTCGCGGCCAGGGAAGACACAGCTGAGAGTGAGCAAAGGCAATCACTCCTCTTTCTCGTCCTCAGTATGGGCCATGTTTGGCAGATTGAGACATCTTGTCAGCAGTCTAACACCATTGTTCCTGTGGATTTCTGTCTCTAGGGCGTGTGTGTGTGTGTGTGTGTGTGTGTGTGTGTGACAGCATCTCACTGTGTGATGATTCAGAAAAAGCCCAGGGGCTCACACCTGCCTGTGGTTTTTTAGAACACACACACACACACACAGACACACACACACACACACACAATCTCAGTAAATAGGTTCATGTGGAATAAGGACAGTATCATTCTTAACACCTTGCTGTTTCATTCTCACTCTCCCCATCCTTTCTCTCTATCCTCCCTTTCTCCCTCTCTTACCATCTCTCCCTAATCCCCCTCTTTTCCCCTCTCTTCCATTTCTCTCTCTATCATCCCTCTTTTCCCTCTAACATCTCTCCCTATTCCTGCTCTTTCCCTCTCTTACAGCTCTCTCTATTACCCCCCCCCTCCATCTCTCTGCACCCATCTCTCTCTCTTTCTCTGTCTTTCATCTCTCTCTCCACCCATCTCACTCTCTTTCTTTCCCTCTCTTCCATCTCTCTCTCTACCCCCCTCTCTCTTTCCTTCTCTTCCATCTCTCTCTCTCTTTCCCTGTCTTCCATCTCTCTCTCTCTCACTCCTTTTCTCTCAGACTTTGTCTTTCTCTTATCATCTCTTTCTCTCCTCTTCTTGCTCTCTCTCTTCTATCCCCTCCTCTGATACCACCCTTACTGTGTGTGTGTGTGTGTGTGTGTGTGTGAGTGAGCTGCAGGTTGGCTTTCACTGTTGTTTCTTCACTGTAAGGTACCTCTTGATCTCTGTGTATGTGTGTGTGTGTGTGTGTGTGTGTGTGTGTGCTGCAGGTTGGCTCTCGCTGGTGTTTCTCCACTGCAAGGCACCTCTTGGCTGTCACCCAAATGAGACCGTGGGCGAGTCCTCATCATCTGACATGTTCTGTTGTTTAACATC
Organism: Tenualosa ilisha; assembly: GCA_015244755.2. Taxonomy (NCBI): domain Eukaryota; kingdom Metazoa; phylum Chordata; class Actinopteri; order Clupeiformes; family Clupeidae; genus Tenualosa; species Tenualosa ilisha. The sequence continues at coordinate 737,821 of PYXC01001490.1, forward strand.
AGTTACACACACACACACACACACATACACACACTTACTGAACACATTCAGCTTGAGCAAGCAAACATGTGCATGACAGAGTGTGTACCAGTGATCACAATGATTTGCTCATCTAAAGCCTTCGTCACAATCTGCATCTTTTATGTTTTATTTGCAAATGCTACACACAGCGTGCCAGGAAAGGAAATGTCCAGAACCTTAAACACACAGAATCATTAGTTCAGCAGCAACAGCCATACAGTGGTCACACAGATGATCATTCTTTAAAGAACCTTGAAATAGAAACAAATAAAAACAGAAAAGAAAAAAATGGACAAACCATCATTAATTTCAATTAAAGTTTGTAAAAAGTGAGTGCAGACTGGGGACAAGCATGTGAGGAGCTGAAAGAACTGTAGGCCTGTGCATCTACAACAATTCCTGAAGAGTATGTATGGAACATTCATTATCTAACAAGAAATGACTGAATCATTTTTGCACGTCACTGTAAACACAAATCTAACTGGTGAAGTAAATGGAAAGTTTACAGGCTTTTCCAGTCACAGAACTTCCTCAGAACTGTTGGAGATGAACAGGCCCAGATGTACAGTTAGTCGCAGCTGCTAACATGCTTTTGTCCAGTCTGTGATCACTTTTTTCCAAAACCTTTAAATACAACAAAACCTCAGTGTGTTATCAACACCTGTCAGCTTCTGCAATTACAACTGGATTTGGAGATGGTTTGTCTGTTTGTCCTTCCTGTTTTTTTCTTTTTTTAATAGTCTGTTCCATGTTCTTTCAAGAATTATCACCAATGTAAACGCTGTGCTGCTGTTACAGTAATAACAGAACACACACACACACACACCACACACACACACACACACACACACACCACACACACACACACACACAGCCTCAGAGCTGGCCTATGGGGCAACAGCTCTTGAGCCAATGCAGCGTTGAGCTCCTGTCTAAGTGAGTGTGATGGATAGATTTAACCAGCTTGGGGCTTTATTGAGTAGACCTTGTGTGTGTGTATGTGTGTGTGTGTGTATGTGTGTGTGTGTGTGTGTGTGTGTGTGTGTGTGCAGCCTTCACTGCATGACTGCTCAGGGTCAGATGGTGCAATACACTGCTGTCAAATGACAACCCCTCTTAGAATCTCCCTGTCTCTTTCTTTCTCTATCTTTCTTTCATTCTATCTCTCTCTCTTTCCCTCTGTCCCACTGATGTGTGTTTACTTTCTCTGCTCTCTCTGTGTCTCTCCATCTTTCTGCTTTCTTCCTCTCCTCCCATCAGTATTGTTTATTCTTTCTCTTCCTCTCTTCCTGTCTAGTGTTGTTCCATTTTTCTTCTCCGTCTTCACCTCTATGGTCTGTCTATCGCCATCTCTGTTTGGCTGGTCTCTTGTTTGTTCAGGCATGTTTGCTGAGACACATGCTCAGAATATAAACAAGCACACACACACACACACACACACAGATACACTCTGACACACACACACCCTACACACACACAAACACACACACACATGCACACAACATATTTATATATATACACACACACACACACACACACACACACACACACACACACACACTGCTGTCAGGTGGGAGATTGAGTATTCAGCCCCGGCTGTCTCAGTGTGTGCTGGTGAAAAGGACTCAGCATGGCTGCTGAAATCACTCATAAGGTGACCTTTGACCTTTGCTGGAGAGGAGACAGGTCCCCTGCGTGCCGGGACAGTATTACAGCTCACTCTGTGAAACACTATCAGCTAACACAGACATGGTCACAACATACATACACACACACACACACACACACGCCAGTATTACAGCTCACTCTGTGAAACACTATCAGCTAACACAGACATGGTCACAACATACATACACACACACACACACACACACACATCAGTATTACAGCTCACTCTGTGAAACACTATCAGCTAACACAGACATGGTCACAACATACATACACACACACACACACACACGCGCGCCAGTATTACAGCTCACTCTGTGAAACGCTACCAGCTAACACAGACATGGTCACAACATACATACACACACACACATACACACACACGCCAGTATTACGGCTCACTCTGTGAAACGCTACCAGCTAACACAGACATGGCCACAACACATACACACACACACACACGGGCCAGACAGACAGACACACACACACAC
>PYXC01001490.1:745000-750000 GCA_015244755.2 Tenualosa ilisha
ACACACACACACACACACAGACACACATATTACATTGTACTTTATTCTTTTAAGAAGGCAGTAGTGTGTAGTCACCTGTCCATTGTCTTCCTTTTAGTCTTTCTATCGCCCTACCCCCCCCCCCCCCCCCTCTCTCTCTCTCTCTCTCTCTGTCTGTTTTCCCTGCAGAAGTAGGCCACATCAATTTTTCACACTCCGCCTCTCCTGCTCTTGTTATGGAGCCAGACCAAGTGCTTGCATATCATATCACTCTAGTCCTCTACTCATCTCTTTCTATCCCTCTCTCCTCTCCTCCCCTCTCTGTATCATATCTGCCCTCCGAACCATCACTCTAGTCCTCTACTCATTCTTTTCTATCCCTCTCTCCTCTCTTCTTTTCTTCGCCTCTCTTTATCTCTCTAATCCTCTACTCATTCCATTCCATCCATCTCTCCTCTCCTCTCATTCTCCACCTCCAATCATCTGCACCATTCAGAACCATCACGTCTGTTTTTTTTCTGATTCAATCCCTCTTTCCTCCCTTCTCTTCTCTCTTCTCCTCTCTCCTCCCCTCACTCCTCTTATTCTCAACTCTCTTGTCTTCTTCCTCTCTTCTCCTCTCTCTCTCTTTCTCTTATTTCACTCCTCCAGGCATAGCCCATGTTCATCACTTTCATGGCTGAGCAAACGACAAGAAGCTCACGCACCACAACCAAGGGGTGTGACAGAAAGGAACACCAGGTGTGACACTGTGTCTCTCTGTGTGTGTGTGTGAGAGAGAGAGAGCTCTAGAGCTCACAGTAAAAGTGTGCATGTGACAGTGTGTGACAGTGTGTGTGTGTGTGTGTGATCGAAAGAGAGAGGTAAGAAGAGACTAAAGCAGAGTGTATGTGAGGGGGATCAAAAGATGATTGCAGAGTGAGAAAAAAACAAAACAGACAATCTTCCAACGGAGGCATAAGGATTTTAAAGAGGCAACCAGCGAGAGCTAAAACAACCACATTGTGTGTGTGTGTGTGTGTGTGTGTGTGTGTGTGTGTATGCATGTCACTTTTGTGTTCCTACCTGCTTGTTAGCATTCAGAGCGTTAAGCAAATTAAAACTCAAAGGGAGCAAAGAAAGAGTACACATGGCGTACACACACACACACACACACACACACACACACACACACACACACACACACAATGTCGGTCTCCTCTGAATACGCCAGGCCTGAGCACTAATGAGATCCCACAAATAAAGCGCCCCACAAAGGAGACTGTCAAAAGGCAAGACATACACACACACACACACACACACACACACACACACACACACAAATACACATGAACACCTAGAGACAGACATACACAGATATAGACAGACCACTTTCTCATCTCATACCCACATACACACACACAAACAGACACACACACACACACACACACACACATCTCCAACAAGGGCTTATCGAAGGACCAGTTAATACATTTCTTTTCATCCACAGGTGTAAACAACCAAGAAAAGATACAGGCAATTAAGTTCCAGCCAAATTCTAAGTCCTTGCCACCCCCTTTAAACAATAAACAAATAGTTTGTGTTTTGCTCAAAGGATTTATTCTGTTTCCTCTGGAGGGATTCCATGCCCAGTCCTTAAAGCACTCACTTTGGCCTCTCTGTGAACGGAGCTGAGCTCTAAAAGTGGTGTGTGTGTGTGTGTGTGTGTGTGTGTGTGTGTGTGTGTGTGTGTGGTTGTGTCTGTGCCACACCTTTACCCCTGTGTGAGTTTAGCTGAGTGCTAAGAGTGGTATGTGTGTGTGTGTGTGTGTGTCTGTGCCACACCTTTACCCCTGTGTGAGTTTAGCTGAGTGCTAAGAGTGGCTATCTAGCGCTGCTTTGCTATTGAGCCCTGGCCACCACACAGGGGCTTAAGTCCAAGTGGCTGCCACGTGTACAGAGAGTGTGTGTGTGTGTGTGTGTGTGTGTATATGTATGTGTATGTGGTTGCCACGTGTACAGGGAGTGTGTGTGTGTGAGTGTGTGTGAGTGTGTATATGTATGTGTATGTGGTTGCCACATGTACAGGGAGTGTGCATGTGTGGCTGCCACGTGTACAGGGAGTATGTGTGTATGTGTGTGTGTGTTTGGCTGCTGTGTGTACAGGGAGTATGTATGTGTGTGTGTGTGTGTGTGGCTGCAGTATGTACAGGGAGTGAGTGAATGTGTGTGTGTGTGTGTGGCTGCGACGTATATAAGGAGTTTCTGAATATGTGTGTGTGTGGCTGCTGTGTGTATAAGGAGTGTGTGAGTATGTATGTGTGTGTGTGTGTGTTTTTGGCTGCGGCGTGTATAAGGAGTTTATGAGTATGTGTGTTTGTGTTGTGTGTGTGTGTGTGTGTGTGTGTGTGTGTGTGTGTGTGTGTGTGTGGCTGTGCCATGTATAAGGAGTTTCTGAGTATGTATGTGTGTGTGTGTGGCTGCGGCGTGTATAAGGAGTTTCTGAGTATGTGTGTGTGTGTGTGGCTGCCATGTGTACAAGGAGTGTGTGAGTAAGTAAGTGTGAGTGTGTGTGTGTGTGTGTGGCTGTGCCATGTATAAGGAGGTTCTGAATATGTGTGTGTGTGTGTGTGGCTGCAGCGTGTATAAGGAGTTTCTGAGTGTGTGTGTGTGTGTGTGGCTGCCATGTGTACAAGGAGTGTGTGAGTAAGTAAGTGTGTGTGTATGTGTGTGTGTGTGGCTGCAGCACATACTGGGAGTGTGTTAATAAAGTGGAGGACTCAGTTAAATAGAATTCCAATACTTATGCGCCATTGGCTCTGAGCTGAGAGCAGAGAGCTGGGTTCTCCACTCTGGGGTGGTGGATTGGCAGCGCTCTTCAATCTCAAAGTGCCCAACCCAGGCCGCTACAGACCAGGTCTCTGAGGTGGTCGATTGCTAACACTCTCCAATCTCAAAGTGCCCAACCCAGGCCGCTACAGACCAGGTCTCTGAGGTGGTCGATTGCTAACACTCTCCAATCTCAAAGTGCCCAACCCAGGCCGCTACAGACCAGGTCTCTGAGGTGGTCGATTGCTAACACTCTCCAATCTCAAAGTGCCCAACCCAGGCCGCTACAGACCAGGTCTCTGAGGTGGTCGATTGCTAACACTCTCCAATCTCAAAGTGCCCAACCCAGGCCGCTACAGACCAGGGTCCATATTCACAAAGAATTTATCTTAGCGCTAAGAGAACTCCTAAATCACCCTAAATTTGATAACTAAGAGTCTAATCTAATGTGCAATAGCTAGTTATAGTTTACTGTGTAATATTACTGAGGTAGCGGTGGTGCTGTAGTGCTGTCTCTGATCCCATTTAGTCAATAACATTTCAGTGCAGTAATAAAGGTATTATAAATGTGCAAATGCTTTCCTTAATGCCTTATTAGCCTGTTTAATAACATGTAGCTAATGCATTGGTTATGCTTAATAAATGCTAATGCCCATGCAACCTTAATTATATACTAATAACTAGTGTTAAGTTAGGATTCAACTGTATGCTGAAAACGTCTAGTTCTGAAATATAATTAAGAGTGCAGAAATGTCTCTTTGACTACTCTACAAACAATAGAACAGTGTTGTTTAACAATATTTACCCTATAGGGCCTCCATACTTCTCCTTACTCATGAAAGGCAATGCGGCCCTTCAGCATGAGCTGAGACACTAAACCCTTGTGAGGGTTCACTACAGGATGAGCTGAGACCCTAAACCCTTGTGGTGGTTCACTACAGGATGAGCTGAGACCCTAAACCCTTGTGAGGGTTCACTACAGGATGAGCTGAGACCCTAAACCTTGTGGGGGTTCACTACAGGATGAGCTGAGACACTAAACCCTTGTGAGGGTTCACTACAGGATGAGCTGAGACCCTAAACCCTTGTGGAGGTTCACTACAGCATCAGTCTGGTGAGACACTAAACCCTTGTGGAGGTTCACTACAGGATGAGCTGAGACACTAAACCCTTGTGGAGGTTCACTACAGGTCTGCTGAAGCATGAATGCATAATGTGAGGTGTGTGTGTGTGTGTGTGTCTGCATAAGCAGGTGTGCCTTCTAAAATGAGGTGTGTGTATTCCCTGGAGGGAAGAGACTGATTCCTCCCCACATCTCATGTCTGTTTACACAGCATTCCAGCTCTCTAAAACATCTACATTTGTGTGTTTGCATGAGTGTGTGTGTCTGCATGTGTGTGTTTGTGTGTGTGTATGTCTGCATGTGCAAGTGTGTGTGTGTGTGTGTGTATGTCTGCATGCGCAAGTGTGTGTGTGTGTGTGTGTGTGTGTGTGTGTGTGTGTGTGTGTGTGTGTGTGCTTTCAACCATTTATCTTTTACCATGGCCCAGGAGACCACCGCCATCAAGAAACCAGCCAGCAGGGGCAGCAGTGTGTGTGTGTGTGTGTGTGTGTGTGTGTGCTAAAGGTACAGTAAACTCAGAATCATTGAGTGATGTCACAGAGATGTAAATTGAGTGAAACTGTGTAATTCTGAGATCCACTGTATGATTAAACACAGGAAAAAGCAGCACCAATCAGAGGGAGCGGAATCAAGAAACGAGTTGACCAATCAGAGGGAGTGGAATCAAAAGAGGAGGTGGAGTGTGTTGATTCGAGCTCATGGATGAGTTGGTGTACACTGAGGCGCTTCTCAACGCGTCTGAATGCACACATTACACTCACACACACACACACACACACACACACACACACACACACACACACACAGCCTCAGCCATCATCCATCACACCACAACACACCATCCACACACAGCATGGCTTAGATGCACTAACAAGATTAATACATAATCGAATAAAGAGGATTTGGAGAAAAAGAGAGAGACAGAGAAAGAGAAAGAGAGAGAGAGAGAGAGAGAGAGAGAGAGAGTGAGTCTATGGATAATAACAACCCATATATGGAGAAATAAGAAAACACAATGAGACGATACAACATTTTTGTGTGTGTGTGTGTGTGACACAAATTCTCCTCTTCCCTGCGGTGTGTGAGAGTT
>PYXC01001490.1:760000-762500 GCA_015244755.2 Tenualosa ilisha
ACGACTGGCAACGCTGAGAGAACCTACACACACCACAGTCAACGACTGGCAACGCTGAGATAACCTAAACACACCACAGTCAAAGACTGGCAACGCTGAGATAACCTACACACACCACAGTCAAAGACTGGCAACGCTGAGAGAACCTACACACACCACAGTCAACGACTGGCAACGCTGAGATAACCTAAACACACCACAGTCAAAGACTGGCAACGCTGAGAGAACCTACACACACCACAGTCAACGACTGGCAACGCTGAGAGAACACACACCACAGTCAACGACTGGCAGTGTTGAGAGAACCTACACACACCACAGTCAACGACTGGCAACGCTGAGATAACCTACACACACCACAGTCAACGACTGGCAACGCTGAGATAACCTACGCACACCACAGTCAACGACTGGCAACGCTGAGAGAACCTACACACACCACAGTCACCAACTGGCAATGCTGGGATGTGGAGCTTACATCTCCAGTAGTAGCTACTGACACATCTCACAGTTAGCATATACAGATGCTGGAATGCAAAGCTTCTATTTAGCAATAAGCCATAACCAGATGCCAGACCTGACTGGTGTTAACTCCAGATCCACACTAGTTTCATTCCACATTCACTCCAGATCTGATCCTGATCCAATCTAGACCCGGTCTAGTCCAGAGATCCACACTAAGCAGAGCAGAAAGATCCCAATCAGCCACTGCAGTAGAGACCACTGAGCAGCACCTCTGACGTCACTGCTGTGTGTCATCTGGCCTTCCATTCAGTGTGCATCCTCTCTTACACACACACACACACACACACACACACAAAGGAACTGAGATTCAACTCACACAGGCTTATTGATTATTTCATTACGATTGTGTGTGTCTGTGGATGTGTGTGTGTGTATGTGTGTGTGTGTGTGTGTGTGTGTGTGTGTGTGTGTGTGTGTGTGTGTGTGTGTGTGTGTGTGTGTGTGTGTGGTCAATGGGGACACGGACCACAGAAGAGCAAAAGAAAAACTTTTTAAAAAAGAAGGCAGAAGTTGGAGACTCTGTCAGACTGGGTGTCCCTGTCTATTAGCTTAGTCCCATAACCCATTTGCTAGTACATATGGCTGTGTGTGTGTGTGTGTGTGTGTACTGCTCATATGACTCTTGTCCAGAGTGTGTGCATGGGTGTGTGTTTAAGTTTTTGAATAGACTGTAGTCTGTAGTGCTGTTATGAATCATGTAACTTCACATTATCAGTGTAGAACCTTCAGGCCCTCATAAATAAAGTCCTCATACATAAAGGCCCTAATACATAAAGTCCCTAATAAATAAAGGCCCTAATTAATAAAAGTCCTAATTAATAAAAGTTCTAATTAATAAAAGTTCTAATTAATAACGGCTGTAATTAATAAAAGCCCTAACAAGTGACGCTCCATGTCTGGCAAACTGCAGCCTAACTAGAGCTCTTGGTTTGCTTAAGGACTCTCCAAAAGTCTTGTCTGTTTTGCTTGACTCCTCAAATCCACCCCCAGCACGGTGTGACTAGCGGAGGAAGCTACAGCTGACTGTAACTGACTCGAGTGGAAGCAGCACAGAAGGTGCTAAATCACCTCACACCAAACACTGCATACCCATCACTAAACTAATGGCCTCCACCACATCTCTCTCTCTCTCTCTCTCTCTCTCTCTCTTTCCCTCAGGGCAGGGCATAATCCAGGAGTATGGGTCAGTGGTGTAGAAGGCCAATCCCTGCCCAGCTCACTTGACCCTCGTCCAATCCCTGCCCTGCTCATACATACGTATGAACATTCTCATCCAATCCCTGCCCTGCTCATACAACTCTCATCCAATCCCTGCCCTGCTCATTTGACTCTCATCCAATCTCTGCCATTCTCAAACATACATATGCAGGCTCTTGTCCAATCCCTGCCCAGCCTCAAGAGAAAGAGCACATCCAGTTAAAGACTTTCAGAGAGAAAACTGATCAAGGAAACTGGAGGAATGAGGGAGATCATCTCAGACCATTCTGAGACACACACACACACACACACACAAACACACACACACACACAAACACACACACACACAGTGTGTAACAAATAGAGGGGAAAGTGCAATAAAAGTCAGAGAAAAGGTGAATCTGAGACTGCTTTGAGATCCAAGGTTAAACCTGAGCTGTGTGTCTGCATTTGTGTGTGTGTGTGTGTGTGTGTACTCACGAGCCCTGCTTAGTCTTACGGAGAGGAGATGAGATGAGGGACGCGCTACATGGCAAGGACATTAAATAACAATTTCTTCCCATTACACGCCCGACACTCTCTTCTGCTGCCTCCTCCTCGTGTGTGTGTGTGTTTGCGTGTGTGTGTGTGTGTGTATGCCTCTGCCGCCTCCTCTGGTGATGGAAGTGTGACCCTGTTTCAGATGGGAATGGATATGACACATCCAATTTCTTTCCCGTAAAAGAAACTCAGCAACGCTGCAGCTGTGGTCTTCTGTCTCATGTCTGTAGATGTGTGT
>PYXC01001490.1:767500-772500 GCA_015244755.2 Tenualosa ilisha
TAATGTATATATTGTGTATTTGTATGTATGAGAGGAGAGTGTGTGTGTGTGTGGTAGTACAACTGCATTCCAGTGTTGCATTGCGTGTGCTATCATGTAGAGGTCAGCATCAAGACCTCTGTGTGTGTATGTGTGTGTGTGTGTGTGTGTATGTGTCGCTCTCTCTGTCTGTGTGTGTGTGTGTGTGTGTCTAAAGGATGCCCAAATAACTGGGGTGCTGCACAGAAGTGGATTCTCTCTCTCTGTCTGTGTGTGTGTGTGTGTGTGTGTGTGTGTGTGTGTGTGTGTGTCTGTCTAAAGGATGCCCAAATAACTGGGGTGCTGCACAGAAGTGGATTCTCTGTCTCCAGTCGCTAGCTGATTAGAGGATGAAGACGCAGTAAGTGTGTTTATGTGTGTGTGTGTCTGTTCATGTGTGTGTGTGTGCATCTACTGTACATCCAGTGGCCCACACTCCTGTGCAATTTATTGTGAGAGGTGCTAATGTGCGTGAGTGTGTGTGTGTGTGCGGGTATGTCAGGTGTAAGTCTGAATTACAGGACTTTTTCTTTCCCTCTGTGTGTGTGTGTGTGTGTGTGTGTGGTGTGTGTGTGTGTGTGCGTGTCCTATTTATCTGTGTGCCTGCTGTAATTTGACTCGTCTATACTAATGTGTTTGTATGCTTGGGCAAGAGTGAACCATTACGTAAACACACTCAGGCACAGGGCTAGTGATACCACTGTGTGTGTGTGTGTGTGTGTGTGTGTGTGTATGTGTGTGGGGGAGGGAGAGTTTTGGGTATTGCTAAACCTGATCAATTTAATTTCTATACAGTATAGCCAACACACACAAGTGATGTGTAAGTCTGTGTGTGTGTGTGAGAGAGAGGCACACTGCTCGCCTGGGTTAAAGCCTATCTGTGGGTATTAATGTGCAGAACACCCTACAGTGAACTATCACACACAAGAACAGTCACATGCAGAGCTGGTTATACCAGCAGTGTGTGTGTGTGTGTGTGTGTGTGTGTGATTAAATGAATGACCATCTAAGCATGTAAGAGAGTGGGAGCATGCACACGTGTGTGTGTGTGTGTGTGTGTGTGGTGTGTGTGTGTGTGTTAAATGAATGACAAGGCATGGAATGGTGTGTGTGTGAGATTGAGTATGTGTGTGTGTGTTTGTGTGTGTGTGTGTACCCTGTACTCTGTGTATACCCTGTGTGTACATGAACTGAAAATATTCCATTAGCTGGAGCAGTGGGGGCAGCAGTGCTGTGGCTAATGCACTGAGCTTTGAAGCCTGGGGTGATTCTGGGAGTCAATGTAATTCATCGTCATACTGGGTTAGCCAGGCTGCATGCGTGTGTGTGTGTGTGTGTGTGTGTGTGTGTGTGTGTTGGGGGGGTTTAAAAGCAGCGGTTGCCACGGCCACTGCTGCTACGACAACTTCTACTGCTGCTGCTTCCATGGCTCCACTGGTGGTGCTGCAGATGGAGCTTTACTGGGCATGCTAACAGTTCTGCTAAAGCTAATCTACTCTGTATTAAAGTTCTTTAATCTTGGCCAAGATAGAGCAACATAACACAACACAATAGGAGCAAATGTGAACAGATGTGAACAGTTCCGGTCTGCATAAGTGGGAGTGTCACATTACATAAACAACATAACATAAACTTTTTATCTTTAAAAAATTATTATAAGTCAATATCAATATAATTCTATGTAATATTTTATTGCATGATACCACCAAATCACACTTTGGTACCTTGAAAAACAATTTAGCGTGTCTATGAACCAAGCTAGCGAGCTAACATACTAGTTAATTCAAGTGAATGTCAGTGACGATGGCAACAAACCTATATACTAACTAGAAGCTAAAAGATTTTGGACTTAAACTTAACATACTGCTAAAACCTACCTTTATTTTGCTCTGTCCACTTAACAAATATGTCAGTAGTTATCCACCTGGTTGTCATTCTGTGTAATATCACTTCTCAATTTAAAACGTAACGTTAGCTAGTTCACTAGTGTTAGCTCGCTAACAACAACATGTTAAGTGGTAGCTGCCTGACCTGAAAGTTTTCTCCAAATCTGAATTGTAACAACTCACACTATTATTTTGATTTTAATGTTTTTTTGACAGATGAATCCAAAAAACCCTCAATACCTCCAAAAATATACTGATACTGACAACTGATGGTCAAGTTACATCCTCAACTATTCACCAATATTTCCATCACAATGAGGGAAGAACAGGCGCCTCAAAAAACAAAAACTACAACTGATTTACATTTAGCAGACACTTATCCAAAGCACTATCAGTAAGCATTCAGCAGACACTTTTATCCAAAGCAACTATCAGTTGTTCAGGGCCAGCCTCCCCTAGAGCAACCTAGGGTTAAGTGCCTTGCTCAAGGGCACAACGGTGATTGCTGGGAGTTGAACCCACAACTTTTCAGACTGCTTGCACACTAGCAGGTTCCTTAACCACTACACTACCACCACCCATGATTTTGATTTGCAAAGTAACTGCCAGAAATACCCCATACATCAAGCCACATACCCTACCAAACCACATGGGTGTTTGTGCTAAAATGTATGTGATGCAAAGATAACAGTCAAATTTGCTAGCTGAGTCCCTGAGATGGAACACTCTAGTTTAAACTAATGCATACGCCTGTGAGGTTTTATTTTAAGCTATGCCAGTCTTAAGCATGCATTAAAATGCATTATTCCTTATGGTTATTACTGACCAACTTGGCCGGACTATCTCTAGTGACGACGTGCTAAAGCAAACTCTGTTTTAGAACATGCATAAAGGTAGTTATAAAAAATGACTGAAAATACTAACAAACTGTCTATAATGGAGAATGATTTTGGGAAAGTAGCTCTTGCTTTATTTCTCCACAGATTTATGAATAGGGGTTTTTAACCTTCAAGTTGCACTTTAAATGACAATGACAGTTGGCACTTCAGCCAATGCTAACTCTAACTTCTGTTCCTGACGCCACACTGTTTAAATGACAATGCTAGCGCTCCAACTGTATCTAATGTAAGAGCTATTATGACTGACAATCAGTGAAGTTACATGCAAGAGAAATCTAATGAGCATTAATCACACTATTCTGAATTCTAAAAGATTAATTCTACAGAATCTTGATGACACGTCTCCATTCATAAACTCCACCTATAGAATGATTCACATGTAGGGGATAACGAACGGCACGGCGTGCGTATATCGGTTAATATTGTACGTTCAAGGTGGCGATAAGGCCCCGACGTGGAGCAGAGTGGATTTTGCACCAGTTAACTGAGCTAAATGCGCAGATTTGCATTCTACTAACTAGCCAACAGCTTCAGCTAGTGATAACCCATGGAAATGCTAACATCTTCTACCCTACACAGGCCAACACACAGATGCTGAACAGGCACTCAATACCAACCATCAAGTTTCTCTTCACCTTTCTCCACCTGAATTAATATCTTTGAGGCAGTTGTGCCATTTGAGTAGCCTGCTAGCAACGCATCAACATGTTTGTGCCAAACCCCCCCCCCCCCCCCCCAAATCCCCTGATGGGCGTCACAACCATTAGTTCCAGCAAAGCTCTTGAGGGGGTAGCACTTGCCCCTTGACTTCTGCAAAGGCAGTCAAAAATAAACAATCAGCCCAAAGCACCACAGTGTGTGTGTGTGTGTGTGTGTGTGTGTGTGTGTGTATGTAGGTTTGCATATGGGTAGAGATTGTTTGTGTTTGTGTTTGCGTGTGTGTATGTTTATGGATGGATACAGTTTGTGTGTGTGTGTGTGTGTGTGTGTGTGTGTGTGTGTGTGTACGAGTGCTGACTGATCTGATGATAGATCAGTGCCGCTCCCCAACCTCTTGCCTCTCTGCTTGTCTCATATGCCTACAGATTGGTCTCAGTCATGGTGCAGATCTCATGGGCTTTGACAGAAGATACCACAGGAACACATACACACACACACACACTGCACATGCATGCACACACACACACAAATGCGCACACTGCCAAAGTGAGGTGTTGCGAGGGAATTGGCTGTCTTATCTGTCCACCTTAACTGTGCTCCTGTGGAGGTGAAGCAGTGTGTGTGTGTGTGTGTGTGTCTGTGTGTGTGTTGTGTCCCAGTGTCATTTAGTTCACAGATAAGAGAGAAAGGAACCTGTGTGTGTGTATGTGTGTGTGTGTGTGTGTGTATGTGTGTGTGTGTGTGTGTGTGTGTGTGTGTGTGTGTTTCCTGTCCGATCTTTTTTATCCCAGTACTTGGTGCTTATTTAACAGGTCAACTAAGATGACCAGAGGAGCAATAGTGCTTGAGTAGTGTGTGTGTGTGTGTGTGTGTGTGTATGGGGACTCTAAGCTGGATCAGAGCCAGATTTGAGCCAGAAGGAGTGTCCATCTGTCTGCTGAGTGGTCAGAGACAGCTGGGTAGGGCTGCCGAGGGCAGGCTAGCATCTCTTGACCTGGAAGACCAGGTAGGCTCAATGGGCTAATCCACACACACACACACACAAACACACACACACGTAAACATACACACCTAATTGCACACACACACACCACACACACACATACACGTGAACAGGCACACGCACACACAACCCTGCATGCTCAGCACTTGACCTGGCTAGCTTGCGTTTGGAAGGTATAATCTGTTCACAGTGCTTCTCTTCACCACTGGATGTACATCCATAGCACTTTGCCTTTCTTCTACTATACATCTGTACATCTGTGTATACATACATTAATATATCAACACCCCTGTAGATTTGTCCATATTACATCTGTAGATTTGCCTGTGTATAGCAGTAAAAAACATTTGTATATTAACATACTTCTTCTGCACATTGCTCTTTCGTAAATCAATAATTTATATCCATATTTTACACTGCCCTATCTGTAAATAACTGTTCCCATAACTTCTTTGTACATAATCTGCACATAACTATTCCCACCATAATTTATTAGTACATAATCTGCACATATCTATTCCCACTTTCACACTG
>PYXC01001490.1:777500-805000 GCA_015244755.2 Tenualosa ilisha
AACACACACACACACACACTTTCATATCACCGCATTCTGTTCACCATTTCTAATATCCCAGCATCCAATTCACCGTCTACAGCTGTAATAACTGCTTGACGACAGGCACAGGAAAACAAACAAACTCGACAACAAGACAACCCAGAAAACGTCTCTTTCCACATCAATATTGCAGCAAAGAGAGAGAGAGAGAGAGAGAGAGAGAGAGAGAGAGAGTTGGCAAATGTCATTCAGACCATGATGCCTTGCACACAATGCCTTTAGGTTGAAATGAATAATTCAGGGGGCAGTGAGTGTTGGCCCTCTGCTCTCCATTCTAATCCAAGTAAGCTGAGAGGCCTGTTCCCTACAGAGGGGTCGACACCCAAAGCAAGCGCAGGGGCCTGTTCACTACACAGGGGTCGCCTTCCAATGAGAGTCGTGGAGATGTGTGGAGGGCAGAGAGGGGGAGGACAGACAAGTGAAGGAGAGGATAGATGGTAGAAGAGAGGAGGTAGTGACGGGGATGAGACCAATTACATCGAGACTGAGTCAAGACAAAGTCTCTGAAAGGTCGAGAACGAGTGGAGAATGAGTCGAGACCGAGACCATTGGTTTTTAAATGTTGCAGAGACTGAGTCTTTGAGGAGGCCTGTGAAGGCCTATCAGAACACCTCTGCACTGAAATGGATTAGGATGCAAGCGGCTCACTCGTGGCTTCACTCTGTAACTGGTGTGTAAAGTGATTTGTAATAATGAGTGTTTTATAAATATTATCTTGCGAAACATCTTTTGAATAAAGAAAAATAAAGGCCTTTTCCTCCCACTGTGGGCCAAGACTGAGTCAAGGCCGAGTATTTTTACTTTTGACTGCGAGACGAGACCGAGAGAGCAGATTGGAATAGAACACTGAGTGGAGGAGAGAGGGAAAGAGAGGAAAAGAGAACCAAGAGAGGGAGAGAATGAAAGAGGAAGAGGGAGAGCAGCAGAGAGAAGAGATGAAAGGAGAGAAAGTAATGGAAGGAGAGAAAGTAATAAAGAAAAGCAGCAGAAAGGAGGAGAGAGGAGGGAGAGAAGAGGGAGGGATGTCAGGAAATTGGATATCCAGGTAGTGAATGAAAGAGAAGAGTGGAACCATTTTTTCTTCCTTTGTGTGTCTGTTCCATTTTATCCCCCACCCCCCATCACACACACACACACACACACACACACACACACAGTCATATCTCCCTGTGGCTGTGTCCTCCTGCTCACTTCAATCATTCATTCATCACCTCAGCCCTCTCTAAAACACCCGCCCCTCACCACACACACCGCCCCTTACCACACACTCTCTCTCTCTCGCCCCTCACCACACACACCGCCCCTCACCACACACTCTCTCTCTCTCGCCCCTCACCACACACACCCTCGCTCTCTCTCTCTTCCTCCTCATGTCTCTCTCTCTCTCGCCCCTCACCACACACTCTCTCTCTCTCGCCCCTCACCACACACACCGAGCCAATCCCTCGCTCTCTCTCTCTTCCTCCTCATGTCTCTCTCTCTCTCGCCCCTCACCACATGCCGCTAGCCAATCCCTCGCTCTCTCTCTCTTTCTCCTCATCCCTCGCTCTTTCTCTCTTTCTCTTCTTCACTTTGTCATCTCACTCTCTCACTGCAGCTGGTCTTCTTCTTCCTTCTCTCCCTCCCTCCCCTCCTCCCTTCTTCACATCTCTCCTCTCACCTTTACTCTTTCCCTTCATTCAGCCTCTCCATGTGTGTGTTTCCATCTGCCTTAGCAACAGCTTGTCTGCCCAGACAACACACAGTGTGTGTGTGGAGCAAATGAAGAGGTCTACACAAGCCACACACACACACACACACACAATCAGGAATAAGCACTCCCATAAAAACACATGCATGCATGAATGTGTGTACACAGTAATAAACACACACACAGTGTGAGAATGTTTTGTTGCCTTACAAACCTCTACCCCTTTACAAAGACACTTCTCAGATCCATTCAGATGCCTTTTACATCCATCCATCCCCCCTCCACACACACACATACACACACACACACACATAAATTAATCTCAAGACAAGATATCTATTTTGGAGCACCCAGAGGAACCAGCGGCTGTTCAACAACAGAGTCTGCGAGTGCAAAGAAGGGTCATACCTTTGTGTGTGTGTGTGTGTGTGTACCTGTGTATGTGGGTATGTGCGTGCACCTGTGTATGTGTGTGTGCGAGAGAGAGAAAGAGTGCAGCGAGAGGTCACATTAACAAGTGTGTCAACCCTTTCAGTGAACATGATCAGTGCGCCTGATACCCATCAGGGCAAAGGCTAAGTGTGTTAGCAGACATCCCTCTCTCTCTCCCTCTCTCTCTCCCTCTCTCTGTCTCTGAGCGTTACTATAATGTGCTGGCCTTGCATGATAGACTCGGTGCTTAATATATCCACCTGCACATTATTTGATTTATTCATTAGATTTGTGTCACACCGGCAGCTGGGATGTGTGTCAAGACAGATATGTGTGTGTGTGTGTGTGTGTGTGTGTGTGTGTGTGTGTGTTTGAGTGTGTGTGTCTGTGTGCATGCGTACGCATGTGTGTGAGTGTGTGTATGAGTGTGTGCATGCGTGCAAGGCTGATCCATTTGCCACACTCTTGCTTAATTTTCTATAAATAAGTGAATTAATATATGCTAATCAGTAGGGAACCACAGACTCCTGCTCATCCGGATCTGAGCTCTGACTCTGGGGTGAATCTGGGCCAGATCAAAGCCAGATCAGAGCCAGTTCATAGTCAAATCAGAGCTAGAACCTCTTCTTTTAGAGGACTGAGAGAGAGAGAAAGAAAGAGAGAAACTCTTTCTGTGTTTGTGTATGTACATCTTTATATATCTGTAGGTGTATATGTGTGTGTATGTATATGTGTGTGTTTGTGTGTACACATGGGCATTTACAAATTTCTGTGTGTGTGTGTGCGTGTGTGTGTGTGTATCTGTTGTACACTCTCTCCTAAACTGTTTCTCAGAAACAGGGTGAATGGTGTGTGTGCGTCTTTCTCTGAAACAGGGTGAACGTTTGTGCAGATCACATTCTCTACCTTCTTAAAGCTGCCTCTTCTCTTCCCTTCTCTTCTCTTTTCTTCTCCTTTCTTCTCTTCCATTCTCTTCTCTACCTTTCTCTTCTCTTCCCTTCTCATCTCTTCTCTTCTCTTCTCCTCTCTTCTCCCTGCATTCCTCCGTCTCGCCACGTCGCTAAGGAGGACTCATCAGTGTCTTCCCAGCTGAGCCTTGCAGAAATGACTAATTTGCTATTGTGGCCCTATAATACCTCCAGAATAACTCATTTAGAGACGACACAGTCAATACACACACCAAGCTTTTTACACTCTAACAGGAAGGGCAGTGCTCACATCAGTAGCTAATTAATCCCATCCTCATCAGTTTGTGCTTTCAAACAGATGCAGCGATATCTAAATATAGGATGTAAAATGATTTATGTTTCGAGCACGAGAAACTGTTTCCCAATTCAGTGTTGGAGAACTAATGAAGTCAGGCAGGATGTATGCGGATCTAAAGGTTCATTTTTGGTTTGTTTTTTGTTTTTTTCCAATGCTTGGGCACTGTCTTAGGAAATGCAAGTTCTGGGTAAACATGCTACTTATATAAGAACTATAACTCCCTCCCTAACTTCTCCACTTCAACAGGGGTGAATGATTGCTTATACAATCTCCTGGCTGCCTGTGTGTGTGTGTGTGTGTGTGTGTGTGTGTGATGGGACTGGAGCTGTGAGTGTCCATGCTAAACCCATGGTGCACCATGGCCCTGGCAGAGAGTCTCAAACACATTTTTTCCGCTCGTGTTCCTTTCAGCACATTATTCTTGCCTGTTACACACACTCACACACACACACACACACTCATACACACACACACACAGACCAATCAGCTCTGCACATTATTCTGGCCTGTTACACTCATGAGAGCAGCGTTTATGTGTCTCACAGAAGAGAAGACTCTGTCAAAACACACACACGCCCATGCCACATTCACATACACATACACATGCACCACACACACACACACACACACACACACACAAACCAATCAGCTCTGCAATGGCAGTGTTCGGGTCACAGGCCAACAGTCCTAGCCCAGCTCATTACTGTAACACACACACTCACACACACACATATTTCTACAGTTTAGCTACTTCATGACTGGCATGCTCTCAAATTCACTCTAGTTTGCGATTAATCAGACAGAAGCCCTTGAGAGGACAGTAGACCATCAAATGCATGTTTTGAGTCATTGATTTGATATTTGATAATTGAAAATATTTGATATTTACCTATTATGTAAGTTGGCCAGTGATGCATTCAGCTACACGCTTTTACCCTTTCTGACTCTCTCTCTCTCTCTCTTTCTGTCTCCCTGTCTCTCATCTGTGGTGTGCAATGTTAAGCCCTCTGAAAGGCCTGTTCTGGCACCATCCTGGATGGCAGGGTGCAGATGTGAAGTTTGTAGCGGAGGGCCCAGCATCTTACTCTTCATTACATCATCCCAGTCCCCCTTCCGCTCAGGAAGCAAACATATGGGTGAAGACGAGGGTGAAGATGAGGTGGAACTGGGAGAGGAAGAGAGGAAGAAGACGTAGAAGATAACAACACTAACCAAACAACGATGGGAGAGGACAGGGACTATGGACAGAGAGGAGAGAGGAGTAGACAGAAGTGAGGAGAAGAGAGGAGAGTTGAACCCAGCCTAGCCTGGTTGTCGTGCACAACGGCAAGAGGAGAGAAGAGAGAGGAGAGGAGGTCTGGAGAGGGTAGGACAGGAGAGGAGAAGAGAGAGCAGAGGAGAGGAGAGAAGAGAGGAGAGATGAGAGGCACTATGGACAGAGGAGAGAGGAGTAGATAGGAGTGAGGAGAAGGAGAGAAGGGGAGAGGAGAGGTGAGGAGAGGAAAGAAGGGAAGAGAAGAGAAGAAAGAAGAGAGAAGAGAGGAGGAGAGGAGAGGAGAGGTGGACCCAGCCTGTCTGCCGTGAAGAGCGGCAAGAAGAGCAGGTCTGTCTGTAGGAGCCAGTAGCGGCCCAGCACAGCCTTGGATGCAAACAATCCTGTCTCTAGTTACAGCGTAATGAGAGCAGAGGCGCTGAGGCTGTCTGGGAGAAGCAGAGTGGGCCGCTTATAAGAATCGATCCCACTGAAGCCCATTCTGGGCACGAAGCGTAAGCCTGAGACGCACTCCAGATATAGACCACACCGATGACATTTTATGTGGAGATTGATATGGCCACGAGTGTATCCAGTTGAATCTGGTCGAAACAGACTCACTCTATGGCCAGAGAGACGAAGGGGAAGAGACAGGTGGTCAGAGTAAAACATCTCCTGTAGTTAACAAACAAAACCGAAAACATTCACCACGGCTTGGCTACACCCCAGTAAGTGACACTGCACAACACACATACACACACACACAACAAACATCTAATATAACATAATATAAAATAATATAATATAATATATACAAACAGCATAATGACGGTTGTAGATGCTTAATAGTATGTCATTTTTACGAGTGCGTGTGGGGGGGGCACTTTGTTGAAGCCTGCCCTAACTCAGGGCATGTGTGGGGGGGGGGCACTTTGGTGAAGCCTGCCCTAACATGTGTGACATTTTATCTGCATAAAAAAATGAAGGAGAATTCTGGATTAATTGTGATTAATCATAAATAACTTAAATTTTCTATTGTGATAAATTCAATTCATTTTTTAATTGGTTGACAGCACTCAGTATAATATAATATAATATAATATAATATAATATAATATAATATAATATAATATAATATAATATCTGTGGCCAAATCTGACATTGTTATATGTATTTGTGAACATGGGAGTGCATGTGTGTGAGACCGAGTGCATGTGTGTGAGACCGAGTGCATGTGTGTGAGACCGAGTGCATGTGTGTGAGACCGAGTGCATGTGTGTGTGCTAATGGGTGAAGACTGCGTATGTCTGTGATTGTCCACAGCAGTACCAGGACCAGCAGCAGCAGCAGCAGCAGTAGGGTGGATTGATTATGAGCATAATGGCCGCCCTGATAGAGGGTCAGTTCAGTTCAAAACGGCCTGAATCAGCAAGAGGGACTCCATGCCAAGGCCAACAGTCAAGTACATCTTCACCCACACAGTAATGCACCAAAGCAGCACACACACACACACACACACACACACACACACAGTAATGCACAAATACAGCTCTGATGCACACATGCACACATGCACACACACACATCCAAGCAAAAAAACTGTGCGTGTGTGTGTGTGTGTGTGTGAGTGTGAGTGTGTGTGTCAGCGGAGACGGGGGGATGATGGCGGGCCTCCGTGGCGAGCCTCCAGATACGGTGTAAGCCCCAGTGGGAGTTACACCCACCCCCTCCCTGGAGCACATAAAAGCTGCTGATTAAATGTGGTGTGTGTGTGTGTGTGCATTGTGTATGTGTCGTACACACACACACACACACACACACACCCTCCATACCGCCATCAAACATAACACTCCACAAACTGCTGTTATTGACATGCAATATGCAAAATGTCCCTTTTATGGGCCCTGTGCTCAGGATGGTTTAGCAACCCACTGTAGAGGAGGGGGGCTTTATGGCCTTTACGTGTGTGTGTATGTGTATGGGTGTGTGTGTGTGTGTCTTGAATATCTAACCCTGTATTTCTGTGTGTGAATGTAGGATTTCTAATAAAAACATACAGGCTAATGACAGACTTAAGAGACTGAGCCAGTATATAGTGGTCCAAGCCTGCATATATGGCATATACTGGTATCACATACACACACACACACACACATATATATATATATATATATATATATATATATATATATATATATATATAGTGGCATATAATGGTCTTGGCATGCATAACTGTAGCTTGTTCATTTTACATCTGAGTACTGAATCCGGACCACAGAAATTTGTGCTTTGCAGCACACAGGATAACAGAAGAGATATAACACATTGATGATTGGAGCATTTTTAAATCAGAGCATTTGTCAAGCAACCTAGGTCATCCAATGATGTGCATCTCTGAACAAAGACACTTTGAAGCTGAAAAAAGTAATTTGGTTACTTTGATCTTCTGAAATGGGCCTATTTGCATTCTGGACTGCTTCCCACATTGTAGGTTCGCCAAATAGAACTCAACAAGGCTCTGCTTTCCTGAAAACAGCACAGCAAAAACGACACTTCAAAGCCTGGCGTTTTGGTTCCATAGTTACCAAGGGTGTGATTCATTAATTAAGACGCCAAGATTAGCTGCAGGTTGTCAACCTCCGGTGTGAGTGACGTCAGCGCCAAAAACCCCGCTAATGATATTCGAGGCCAGTCATCAGGGGCCCACGAGCTAAAGAAACCTGACTCCTCGAGGCAGATGCTCCATCACGTACGCGATCGACTTTTCAACCCCCTGTGTCGTGCTGATAGGTGTAGGCTACAGCGGACTTAAACACAGCCGCTGAGACGGAGAATCATGAACATATCACCACATTCCAATTATACGAGTCTTCATGCGACACTAAAAAGAATTATACGGATTTATGGAGGCATAAAACAGCTAAAATAGATGAGCCTCGAGCAATTAGCTGTAATCCCTAATTTCAGGCATTATCTGCTTCCCGCCTAAATGTCTTTACCTGTGCCAACTGACGTGTCAACAAATGAACAACATAAAACAGCATGAAATCTCTCTTCTCAAGCACACAGCGGTGCCAAATCTGCTGTGAATCATACACACCGGCCAACCCATAATGAGCTCTGAAAAGCCTCAATTGAAGAAATGGCTAATTATCCCACTGCAAATGTGAAGCCCTAACCAGAGGACCATTTGCCCTCGAATTCCCAATGTAGCACAACATCTTCGATTCAAGAGGAATCGTCATGTTATCAACATAAGACCGAAAGGAATGTGTGCGCCTCCGCAGTATCCGTTTCTTCCGGAAAGAGTATTTTATAACTGACGCTTTAATTAAAACGAACAGCGACAGGGCCTACGGTGTGGTGTCTCAATTTACCATTTTTCCTGTGGGTGATTTGTAAGGTTCACTATTTGAACAACAGACCATTTTGTCAATGCTCCCAGAAATGGACGTGGCCTCCAAACATCACCAGTCGATACATTACTCATAGCATGAACTGCAAACTTGAGTCCTATTTGAATGGCTTACTGTAGCCTACACCAGCACAGGAAGGCTATGAACACACTCTGCATCTAGCCCAAATAGAGCCTGGTTGCCAACATTATGATCAATCCAGAAAATCGATAAAGTAGAGCGGACAGTTCCAGCCTATAGTAACCCGGCAATTTTAAGTGCGCCCGCATCAGTGTTAGGGCTGTCATGGAGAATCATGACTGACAAAAACAAAATATATAAACATACACCAAACCACCTCCACTTTAAAGCATCGTCTAACGCGCTATACAAGATGGAAATGTCTGCATGTGGTTGGGATTCGTTTCACATCAGGTTAGGCAGATAAACCATGTATCTCTACCCTTCCAGGTCGCCTTTTTCAGCACACTTCTGTTCTTGAAACGGGCTACGGAGTTAAAGAGAGGAGTTTGTCAGTGTAGCGCGAGGGCACTTTTTCGCGAGGGATTTGCACTTGATTTGGCATCTCGGCGCTCGAGCGGCAAGCATCCCGGCCCCGTTGTCCCGCTCTGCAACTCTCGTGAGGTTAATTACGCCTCGCGCGACTGCCTTTAGTGTAAACGTGATAACGCCCGGCGAATTCCGCTCCAGGACACGGATTCACGGTCAGCGAGCGCTCACGCATCAGCTGAAGTCATTCCAAGATATAAAGGGGTGATGTACTGTTCGCCCGCTGGTTTGATCCCAGCTTCAAAGTAATACGCGCTACTCGTATGTGTGTGTGTGTGTGTGTGTGTGTGTGTGTGACGAGACTCACTAAGAAAACCATAAAAGTTCCAATAGCTGTCAAGTTGTTGACACAGCTGCTGGGCTCTGTTGACGCGGAGGCCTGAGGAGCACCAACAAGTCAATGTTCCTCTCTGCTCTTTTTATGTTCTCTTTCTTCAGAAGGTTACGCAATGCACGTGGCAGCTATCAGTCCTGTCGTTTAACCCTGAGCTTTCGTGCCGAACCCCTGTAGTCTACAGTCTCACGCTCGCATGCCACTCAGGCGCCCTGCAACATCTGCTCTCGCACCCCAACGCTGGCTTACCTTACTTGGATAGCCTTTGCGCCGTTAGTCGCGCATCCTCACTCCGAGAACCTCAGTGCAGTATTCCTCTAAAGGAAGAGCGTTCGATTTATGGCACGGGGCGACGGAGAGCAGAGACACCCGACAGTAGGCGTGCGGTCCTCTGCTTGAAGCTCTGTTAATTTCTCCGGCGTCCGCGAGCTCTGCCTCTCTCCTCTGCACTGACAGCGCGCAGGATTCCCCACCAGTCCACAGCGAGCGTGCTATTGGTCGGTGGGACTCCCCGTGGCCCCGAAACCGGAGGAGGGGCCAGATAGCTCTGCCAGCATCCCACCGTACAGTTAAACTGTCACGGGCAGGAAAGGCATGGAGCACTGTGTCGCTATGTGGACCCGATCAGGCTCCGTGCTCCCAGTTTAAGGCTTAAAGTTTATATTTCCGATGGCCTTTTATACGAATCGAACAAAATTCTGCGTTTCGATAAATAGCCTACACAGCACAACAATAGTCTTATACCGTAGTTATCCTAACAACAGACGCATGCATAGACAACTACACCTGGCGAGCCACTGGGTCATTGTTTATGTTTGGGATGCTGTGCGCAGATGTGCATACTTGCTGCCTGTGATAGCGTGGAAGGCGTGGTCCTTGCTTGGAAGAAGCGCCCGGCTCACTGGCAAGGCAAGGTTTAACTCTTGGCGCATCTCCCAGAAAGCTTCGATGTCTGTCTGCAGACTGTTTGGCAAGCACACGGATCACGATCAGAGCCGACTGAATGGAATGGAATTGTGGTTCTTGTGGTGTGATGTGGGTACAGATTAGGGGCACACAGCAGTCATAAGGGGGTCAGTGGCTTTCTGGACGCTGCGAGTTAAGTCCAGCTTTCTCTGCACTCATAACCAGCAGCTGCGCTAATGCCCAGCATGTTTTCGTAAGACAGCAACGAGACATGAAGTCAAAGAGGCTATCGCGATTGACAAGGGCAAAATTAGACCAAAACTACCAGGACGTGATAATATCTTGTGTATCTGTTGGCGTGCTTTTCTTATAAGAAGGGTAACCACGCGAGTTAATGACCAGCCGCGTTCCCGACCTAATTTTAACAGCCTCGGTGCATTGCAACGCTTTCAACTGTCAGTGAAAATAGTAGCCTCGTATTACCAGGCTACTCAGCTCGCCAATCGCCATGTGAGATCAAGCGCCAGTGTGATGACAGTGTGGGACTCATTACTATCACGTCATCAAACAACGCAAGCGAAATGGGTCGTTGAGAACTCATGAGCAAATAAATATATTCTCAGCGAGGCGAGGCTTGCAACGCACGCCATGCAAGTGTGTGAGGAAACAGGAAAGGACGTATAGCATTGGCAAGTGGCAACTAGAAAAAAAAGGGGGGGGGGGGGGCGGTGATGGAAGAATGCCTCTTTAGGCGAGGGAAATGCCCTTTACGACCTCGCATTATCTCCTGCTCATTTTGTTTTAGTGCGGGTCTAGAACATAGACCCGGGAACATGACAGGCGCAGTCTGTGGCATGTAAAACCACGGGGACACTAAACTGCGCTAATATTTGCATGTCTTCAGCAGAGGAAGACGCGATATCCGCTAAACCCCGTCTAAACTCAAACCACCCGTTTTACAAAGAACATTTAATACATTTCAGCAGTGGACTCAATCTGTGGAATATAAGTCTGCGAAGATGCGTGCGTAATCTCCTTAAATAATAGCCAAAAGAATCTGGAAGGCACAGTCTGATTCACACAAGGCTTCTGACTTCCCTCGCGCGAGAGAAATGAATGGCAGCCGGTAGGGTGTTATTTTCTCACGCGAAGCTTGACGCCTTGGCTGTGAACTTCCCGGAGACTGTGCGAATGAGACATCCAAGCGCTCGAACACGTCAGTGCGAGGACTTGATTTGGAGACGTGTCTGAAAACATTTTAAGTGGGAGAGAAGAATTTTTAATCGAGCCATGTTACTGAAAAACTCGGATAGCAAAACAGCTTTGGTTATCTTGCAACAGCAGAACTGTATCAAACAAGCACACACATTAAACGATACAACTAATAATAGTCATTCCACTATTATGGGTTGCGTAGAGTTTCCACTGCTGGTTTCAGCACCTTGGTCAGCGACACACAGGGGCGGATCTCTATGATGCTTTGGGCTACCACGGTTTATGTGAATATGTAGCCTAGCATCAAGACAGTAATACTTTAACGTACCTCAATCACAGAGGGAAAAAAAACTGGAGGAACCCATAACGGAAGTGACCCAGACAGTTTGTTAAAGCCTGCAACTGACTGGTATATTTCTCTGTTTTGCCAGGCAAAGTACCATCAGTTGAACAAATCATGTGTCTCTAGGCAACAGCATCTAGGCTACTGTCTGAAAGGCCCACAGACTGCCTTGACATCCCTCTGGTCTCACAATCATTAAACATCATCACTGAACCTCAGAAGGGGCAAGTGCACTCTGTCTGAGCCATGAGGATTACTGATGTAGCTTGAACTATCAGGTGTTGTGCTCAGAGATGGGAGGAGGTATAACAGGTTGTAAGGTAACAAGGTAACAAGGTAACAAGGCAGCGCAAGACAACAGCAGTTACACCATTTGGACCATCTTTTCAATACTGAGGCCTGCTGCTACAATTGGAGTTCCATTTCATGTTCAACATAACACAAAAGCCTTAGCCACTGTGAGGTATATTAGCCACTGTGAGGTATATTAGCCACTGTGAGGTATATTTGTTGTCAAAATGTCAGTAGTTATAGAATAATATGTAGCATGAACTTCCAGTAAAAGTCATTTAAAGGTAGAACTACACTGTAATGTTGGATCATGTGACATCTGTTGATATTTGAACCAAACGCCAACAAAAACACCACCGTAAGTGAATGCAACATTCCTCTCCCCAAGTCCCCTTCCCTTTTTCCCAAATTGCCATCTCTCTCTCTCCATAATTGATTGAAACATTTTGTTACATCTGTTTAGTTTTGAGCCATGGCTGTACTATTCTAAAAGTGTTATTGTAGAATGTGGAACTGGTGAACTGTAAGAAGATATTCGCTGAATGTAACCAACAAGTTACCTTTAATCCCCTCTGCTTGAGTTCAGTCAGTTCAATAAAAACGCCTGAGTCTTTATCAGACTGCACAGATCCTGTACATCTCCAACACCCTTAGCTGTGGCCTGCACTTTACAGCTGTCCCCGTGAAACAACATGAGATCATTCTGACAACTCAGATCAATAAAACTGTCAGAACACTGCCTGATAATAACTGGAGGCTTCGCCACACTACCACACAACCCCCACCCCCCTACACACACCCGCAAACCCACACACACACACAAACCCACACACCACACACAGACACAGACACACACACACACAAACCCACACACCACACACAAAAATGAGTATGTATTAATCACATTCATCACTATCAGCAGTATATCAAGCTGCCTGTGAGGTGTAGAGAAGAATCTGCTAAAAATGGTGTGTCGGCTGCCGTTCTACTCATCGGTTCTCTCGCGGTCCGGCAGTAGGCCGAGCTGGCGTTCTACTCATCGGTTCTCTCGCGGTCCGGCAGTGGGCCGAGCTGGCGTTCTAGTCATCGGTTCTCTAGCGGTCCGGCAGTGGGCCGAGCTGGCGTTCTAGTCATCGGTTCTCTAGCGGTCCGGCAGTGGGCGAAGCTGGCGTTCTACTCATCGGTTCTCTAGCGGTCCGGCAGTGGGCGAAGCTGGCGTTCTACTCATCGGTTCTCTCGCGGTCCGGCAGTGGGCCGAGCTGGCGTTCTAGTCATCGGTTCTCTAGCGGTCCGGCAGTGGGCGAAGCTGGCGTTCTACTCATCGGTTCTCTCGCGGTCCGGCAGTGGGCGAAGCTGGCGTTCTACTCATCGGTTCTCTCGCGGTCCGGCAGTGGGCCGAGCTGGCGTTCTAGTCATCGGTTCTCTAGCGGTCCGGCAGTGGGCGAAGCTGGCGTTCTACTCATCGGTTCTCTCGCGGTCCGGCAGTGGGCCGAGCTGGCGTTCTATCATCGGTTCTCTGCGGTCCGGCAGTGGGCGAGCTGGCGTTCTAGTCATCGGTTCTCTAGCGGTCCGGCAGTGGGCGAGCTGGCGTTCTACTCATCGGTTCTCTAGCGGTCCGGCAGTGGGCGAAGCTGGCGTTCTACTCATCGGTTCTCTCGCGGTCCGGCAGTGGGCGAGCTGGCGTTCTACTCATCGGTCCGGCAGTGGGCGAGCTGGCGTTCTACTCATCGGTTCTCTCGCGGTCCGGCAGTGGGCGAAGCTGGCGTTCTACTCATCGGTTCTCTAGCGGTCCGGCAGTGGGCGAAGCTGGCGTTCTACTCATCGGTTCTCTCGCGGTCCGGCAGTGGGCGAAGCTGGCGTTCTACTCATCGGTTCTCTCGCGGTCCGGCAGTGGGCCGAGCTGGCGTTCTAGTCATCGGTTCTCTAGCGGTCCGGCAGTGGGCGAAGCTGGCGTTCTACTCATCGGTTCTCTCGCGGTCCGGCAGTGGGCCGAGCTGGCGTTCTAGTCATCGGTTCTCTAGCGGTCCGGCAGTGGGCGAAGCTGGCGTTCTAGTCATCGGTTCTCTAGCGGTCCGGCAGTGGGCGAAGCTGGCGTTCTACTCATCGGTTCTCTCGCGGTCCGGCAGTGGGCGAAGCTGGCGTTCTACTCATCGGTTCTCTAGCGGTCCGGCAGTGGGCCGAGCTGGCGTTCTACTCATCGGTTCTCTAGCGGTCTGGCAGTGGGCCGAGCTGGCGTTCTACTCATCGGTTCTCTAGCGGTCTGGCAGTGGGCCGAGCTGGCGTTCTACTCATCGGTTCTCTAGCGGTCTGGCAGTGGGCCGAGCTGACGATCTGCTGGCGTTCTACTCGTCGGTTGTCTGCCAGTCCGGCAGTGGGTCTCTGCTAGCTCTCCATATAACCACCTATTTATATGTGTGGCTATAGGAGTCTCTTATTCTACACCCCTCATGTCTCCTCACAGTGGGTCTCTGCTAGCTCTCCATATAACCACCTATTGATATGTGTTGCTATAGGAAATGTCATATGACTGAATAGCTGCAGCCGACCAGAGAACTGATGAGACCAAATGCACAGTCAGCTTGGACTCTATATGGTCACCAGCTTGGGCTCTAGTGAGTCATCAGAGTAGTATGCTAGAGGAGAGGGATGCTATTAGTATGCTAGTATGCGAGAGCAGAGGGATGCCATTAGTAGTATGCTAGGGTAGAGGGATGCTATTAGTAGTATGCTAGGGTAGAAGGATGCTATTAGTAGTATGCTTAAGAAGAAGGATGCTATTAGTAGTATGCTTAAGAAGAAGGATGCTATTAGTAGTATGCTTAAGAAGAAGGATGCTATTAGTAGTATGCTAGGGTAGAAGGATGTTAGATGTGCTAGAGGAGAGGGATGCTAGTAGTATGCTAGTATGCTAGAGGAGAGGGATGCTATTAGTAGTGTGTTTGAGGAGACTGATACTGATAGTATGCCAGTATACCAGAGGAGAGGGATGTTAGTAGTTCCAGTATGTTAGAGTTCTCTCTCTCTCTCTCTTTCTCTCTCTCTCTCTCTCTTCTCTCTCTCTTCCACAGCAGTACTCATGCATCATACATATTTATACTTATGGAGCCATCATGTAAAGACCTTCTGACACACACACGCACACACACACACATACACAAACACACACACACAATTACACGGCTATCTCTCTCTTCCAAAGTATATTGTATGTGTCTTTCTTACTTTTTTACATACTCACACACACACACACACACAAAATCAAACCTACACAAATACACACTCACACACACACTCCTGCTCAAGAGGCTTGTGATGACTGGGCACCAAACATACAAACTACAAGCACACACACACACACACACACACACACACACCCCTTGCGTATTACCAGTAGTTTCAGCTAAAGGTCACACTTTCGATGACGGCTTTGGCTTGCATGAGAAATCTTACACATGAACTATTACTGACATTCTCTCCCTCAAACATGTGCGCGCGCACACACACACACACACACACACACACACACACATGCTTATCCACATATAGCTGTATGCACATAATACAGTACACACATATCAATCTTAATGTGAATTAATTTTAGAACAATAACCCAGTACAGTTTCCACTGTACAATATATCCACTGATCTTTCTGAATGACAGGGACCCCAGTCTTACATCAAACTGTGATAAAATAGCTGTCTACATGCACAGGTGAATCACACACACACACACACACACAGTATATCTGCACAAGGCCTGATAGCCTAAGGGAATTCTCTTCATACTTACAGTAAACTAAGACTTCTCTCTATTTCGCTTCATCTTTGGACTGTTTTACAGCTCAAAAAATCAAACTGTGAATGTGGATCTGCAAATACATTT
Organism: Tenualosa ilisha; assembly: GCA_015244755.2. Classification (NCBI taxonomy): domain Eukaryota; kingdom Metazoa; phylum Chordata; class Actinopteri; order Clupeiformes; family Clupeidae; genus Tenualosa; species Tenualosa ilisha. The sequence goes on from PYXC01001490.1 coordinate 793,120, forward strand.
TTCTATGTATTGACTTAAGGGATACAGAATAGATGAATTGTGTGTGCTATTTTGCTCTCTGATGTTAACACAGAATATATTTTACTTACATTTTTCAAAGTACAAATCCAATTTTATAAACCCAATTACAACCTTATATTTAGATGGGATTAAAATGGTCAGTTTTGGCTAAATGGCACCCTTTGGCAACTACAATTGAGCTTCAGTTGATTTGTATATGACATCACAGGTTTTGTTCTCAGCCACGCATTTTAAAGGTGGTCTCTAAGTTGAGGATTTCCATATGAAGGAGGGCATAACCATGTTTCTGCAGCCTTGCACAGACTCTCCTCACTCAGCAAAGCCAAGGTTTCCATTCTAAGTTCCCTTTGAGTATTATATTCCAGTTTCAGTGTACTATATTATTTCTCTGGCACTACTCCGTGTGTTGTCTCTCTGATGCAACATTGACCAAAGCAATTGAGTCTGGTGTAATTCAACTGCCATTACCTCCTCAAGAGCAACGGCACATGTGGGTAAAGGCTAAAGACAGCGCAGGCTGACGGTATGTTACAGAGAGTCAGTCTCCTGCTTCAGACCCAACGCAGGCTGACGGTATGTTACGGAGAGTCAGTCTCCTGCTTCAGACCCAACGCAGGCTGACGGTATGTTACGGAGAGTCAGTCTCCTGCTTCAGACCCAACGCAGGCTGACGGTATGTTACGGAGAGTCAGTCTCCTGCTTCAGACCCAACGCAGGCTGACGGTATGTTACGGAGAGTCAGTCTCCTGCTTCAGACCCAACGCAGGCTGACGGTATGTTATAGAGAGTCAGTCTCCTGCTTCAGACCCAAGACACAAGTGAATGGACTACTGGAGCTGAAGAGGGACAAAAGTTTGTCCACAAACAAAAGCTAGAAGATGAAAAGCCTCATTAGAGTGAATATTTCATGAGCTGCGTGCATGCATTATTTATTCTGCTTTCCCTGCCTCCTCACAGCACACATGTTTCAGGCACAGAGCACAGCACAGCATAGCATAGCACAACACAGCACAGCACAGCACAGCACAGCACAGCACAATACAACACAACACAGAGCACAGCACAGCACAGCACAGCACAACAAAGCACAGCACAGCACAACACAGCACAACACAACACAGAGCACAGCACAGCACAGCACAGCACAGCACAGCACAGAGCACAGCACAGCACAACACAACACAACACAACAGCACAGCACAGCACAGCACAGCACAGCACAGCACAGCACAGCACAACACAACACAACACAGCACAGCACAGCACAGCACAGCACAGCACAGCACAGCACAACACAGCACAACACAACACAACACAGCACAGAGCACAGAACAGCACAGCACAGCACAGCACAACACAACACAACACAACACAGCACAACACAGCACAGAGCACAACACAACACAACACAACACAACACAATACAACACAACACAGCACAGAGCACAGAGCACAGCACAACACAGCACAGCACAACACAACACAGCACAGCACAACACAACACAGCACAGCACAGCACAGCACAGCACAGCACAGCACAGCACAACACAGCACAGCACAGCACAGCACAGCACAACACAGCACAGAGCACAGCGCAGCAAAACACAACACAACACAACACAACACAACACAACACAGCACAACACATGTTTCAGGCATGCGCGGTACAGCACAGCATGGCACACGTTTCAGGCATACGCGGTATGGTACGTCTCGGCACAGCGCAGCGCAGCACAGCACACATGTTTCAGGCATGCGCGGTACGGTACATCACAGCACAGTGTGGCACGGCATGGCACACATGTTTCAGGGGTACCCCATAAACCACATACAGTAGATGCAGTCAGTACTCTCACTACCATCAACTTACACAGGAGTTTTGCACAAGGAGTAATATACTACAATAACATGAAAACTTGACACTATCAACCTACATAGGAGAGGACTTGTAAAAGCCTACATAGGAGAAAACTTGTGAAAACTCATTTTCAAACCAAAGGCCTATTGTTCAAGGCCACTGAGTCCTGTCAGTAGGGGGGGCAAGTTAAAGGAGAATAGAGTGTGAATTATTCCATAAACCAGTTGTTTCAGGCCTCCAAGTCTACAATTTGAAACATTTTTTTTGACACAGCATAAACCTAATAGTGAATCAGCAGCTAACACAGACCAAATGGGGCACAGAAACTCACTTTCACTTTCATTTTCCTGTGCCCCATTCAGTGCATATTAGCTGTCAGTTCGCTGTTGTCAGGTCCGCATCGGACCTGGTCACGGCCACGCCCCCTCACTCAACGCCACGGTCTCACAGCTCATCTCCTCGTTTGCACTCACCTCCTCAAGCACGATCACCTTCACCTGAGTTCTAATTGGTGTCACCTGGTCTCCACCCTACTTAAGCCTCCCTCCTGCTTCACTTGGTGTCTGGTCTCGTCGATGTTACCTTGATTCCTGCGTGTTCGTGTGCTTCCCTCGTCTCCCGTGATCTCCCGTATCTCCATTCCCGTAAGCCTAGACTCCCCAGTTGATATTGTCCCTCTCCGTGTATCTTGATCTTTGAAATTTAGTACTTTTGTGTTTGACTCCTTTAACTCCTGTGTGTTAGTTTTTCTCGAACCTCTGAGCGTTGTTCTTTTCCGTTTTCTCCGTTATAGTAATGGACGCGACTTTTGTTACCCCTTTGTTCTTTGCTTTAATAAAGACTCTTGTGTTTATTTGCTGCCTCCGCCTGTCTGAGTCTGACAGCTGTTTGGTCTATGTCGTTTCTATTTGATCTATTTCGTTTCAAATGTTCAGCTTGGAAAACACTTGGTGACCACAAATGACAGGGCTACTGATTGATTCACATTTGCTTTCTCCTTTCAACTAAAACTGAACCAGTTAGCTGGGTCCCTTTGTTTAGTGCTAGCCACCAACATGCTATTCAGTTGATCTTTTTTTAAATATATATTTTCTCATTTTTTGTTCTACTGATGACACTTCAAGTCCTCAAACGACATGGCTACAGGTTGAAAATATCCTCAGTTCAACTTTAAGAGAAGAATGTTTAAAGGAAGAACAGTGTGTGTTGTCACGCGTGTGATTTTTTTTTTTTTTATAAATATATGAAAAGTATATTGGCATTAGACTGTTGCCTCTTTGGATTCTATCCATACAAGTTTTCTAAACAAGTTTTATCAAAGTATCTTTAATGATTTTTTAACTTCCCTGAACCAGGATTACTGGGCTGAATTACCTTCTATTCAAGTCCTCTCCTTTTGCTTTTTTTTGCTCTCCATGGTTTGTCACATGCAAAGGATATAAAGCCCTGAAACCAGGATATCAATTTTTCAATGAACTTTCACCTTTCAGCACTGGCCTGTGGGGTCTATCTTAAGTAATACTGGTCTGACACTCCAACTGTGTAGAATACCCACCTTGGGTTTGAATGCATGTCCAACATACAGAGGTCACTGGGCTAGCCAGGCTAGCACTGGCTAGTGCTTCCACTCAATATCACATCTGACCCCAGCGCAGTCAAGGATCTCTCCATTAGCTTCGGTTTCCTCTTACAGATTTTTGGCTGGGCAATTAGCGAACAGAGGGCACTGGCATACCCAGTATTTGTAAAGTTCACAGTAAGAAAGTGAAACAATGTGACAGAGTTTGGTGCACCAGACTACTTTTGGACTCCAGTTGTCTAACCATAGGCCTACAGCTCTACTAGAGTAGCTGTATAATGATGATGATGTTTACAAGTGCCAAAAGAAATATAACAATTATAATTATGTTATTCGTCATATCGTCACATCGTCATAATAAAGTATAAATCGTATAAAGATTCATCAAGTTCACTGAGAAATTAAAAATGTTAAATGTGTCCAACGTGAGTCATCTACCTTACATAACATGCCGCCCTACCCAAACGAAATTTGAAAGCATCTTTCCAGTCCTAATGCCGCTCTCGAACTCATTAAAATGTCTAGGCTACATCAACGTGTGACAGATTGGGCTATGGCTGCCTTCTCCAGCCGAATAGTTGTTTGGGAAAATGTGTGGAGAATAGCGACCCTATGTGGTCTAAATGGGCACTGCACACTCTTGTAGCTGAAAGTTACATCAACCTCAAATGACAATTTGGGCACTAACGTCACCACACGGTACTAAGAAAAAAAAGTCGTGAGATGTCCCAAAAGAAAGCTTTCCGGTTTGATGTCCAATTACGAAATGTTAAAGTCAAAACTCCAGAGAAATAATGGATAATAGGGCAACGTAAATGTCAGAAATTACCCCCTTCCATAAGGCCCCCCGCCAGAAAAGGACATCAAGGAACTATTTCTGAATTCATCCATCCCTTTTCCTGGACAGAGTTCCTGTGGGAGGGTCAGCTGGAAGCATGGGAAAGTTTCTCTGTTTTTTTCCGATCAGCCAAGTCCTTATAGGGCCCCACACTCTCACAGCCCACCAAGTCACCACCAAGCGCTCCTCGCTTTGCTCTCATCGCAGCTTTTCACAGCAATAATAACACTTACTTCACCAGTGACAGGTAAGTGCGAGTCTGACTTTTGTGTTTCTCTTTTTCTCTAATTTGGGGCTAAATTAAGATGGCCATATGTGATAGTCTAAAGGCAACCTTTTCCAGAGAACTTGGCGTTACTTTTTACAAAGGCAGTAACCTATCCAGCATGTTCATAACATAAAGTGTTTTCCCCCACTGTTTCTCAGTTTCTCAATTAGTCAGTTATGATAAGATGGGCGTTTTCTTCTAATGGTGAGCTACTGTAAAGGGAAATCTGTAATAGATTATGCTTGGAGTCGCAATGGCCTTGTTTTAAACAAGTGTGAACCTTCCTGCAAAAAGGACTGTTTTGACGCATGAAAGTATTAGTAAGGACTGTCATTTTGGTCATAAGTTACAGTCACTTTTGGACCGAGTAGAGCTTTGAATGCGTTCTAATGAACCCAAGACGGATGAAGGCACGCGCACGGTTTGTAATCAAACTTCGGCAGACTTGGATGTACCACAGGGAAGAACGAGTCCATCCGACCGCATCTATTCGGACAGGCAAAGTCGTAATAAAACTGGGAGCCAATTTCTTCCTCCCGCCGCGAATCGTGAGCTTGTTCGCGTGCGCTGTTGGAAGCGCAAACAGTTCCAAGTGCCTCGAGCCAGGAAACAAAACATCCAAACAAATAATCAAAGAGATAAGGGCAGCGCAGTAATGGCACGGCGCGGAGGATGTTTACACTGATGTAAATCACTGAGACATGGGGAATGTCAAGTCTGGAGACCGCGAGTCCCCGAGGCTATATGGAAATATCGCCAGTGAGCGAGCGGACTCACTCACGCCGCTCTCGTTAGGGAGCAATAAAAAACACCCTGTTGTAAGCAAGGCCCGAGCCGTTGCTGCCCATTTAATTATGTGTGAAATTGAAACCATGTCAAGGCTTAAGTTTTAAACGTGGAAAATGCCCGAAGCTTGTTCTTGCGCTGGGCAAACCAAATGGAAAATTTCAACAAGTCATGCCTTCCAGTGAGTGATCCCACACAACCTGATCGACGTAATAGAAATCATGTTACCAAATAGTACTCCGAAGGGGCGGAACCGAGCCAAGTCCACTCTGCATCCACCAGTCCAAATGTAAAACAGTGGAAAATTAGTAATGCGTTGGTCGGGAACTGGTTTTGATGACGAACATTTGACTCAGAGTGAAGTAAACAGAACTCGTCACATGTTTGTTTCCTCTGATATGTTTTAAAACATTCAGATTTAAACAATTAGGTGCCTTATCTCTCTCCACGTCACAGAGAAATCATTCCTGTATATCTGTTAGAGAGGAGTGGATAAGACCTCATGCCAAATCATTCCTCAGAGCAGGAATGTGCCAGGGATGATTCTCCACCTCTAAATTCTTCTCCCTCAGGCATCTTTTAAGTGCACAAACCTTTTCACCCACCCCAGTGCTGACATCCTCACCAGTGTACGCCATTCATTCTCCCACGACCTAGTGCTCTTATTCAGTCATATACAGTCATTCACAGTATGGTTCGCTATGTAGTGAGTGAGTGGATGTGTCTTTACTCGGGTCAGTGTTGTGATGGCATCCTAATTGTGTGTGTGTGCGTCTCCCACAGGTAACGGAGGATGTCCAGGGCTGACTGGAGCTTCCTAGAGCAACTGCTTGTGGAGGGTCAGGAGAACTCGACTGGGATCGGCCGTGTGTGGCTGACCGTCCTCTTCCTCTTCCGCATCCTGGCGCTGAGCATGGCCGCCGAGTCCGCCTGGGACGACGAGCAGTCCAGCTTTATCTGCAACACCCGCCAGCCGGGCTGCAAGGAGGTCTGCTACGACCAAGCCTTTCCAGTCTCCCACTTCCGCTACTTTGTACTGCAGGTCATCTTCGTCTCCACGCCGACCGTCTTCTACTTCGGCTACGTGGCCGTGCGCGCCAGGAAGGTGCCCGAGAGGAGCGAGAGAGGGCAAGAGAAGGAGGAGGAGGAGGAGAAGAGGAAGAAGCAGCAGAAACGCAACCATGGAGGAGTAGGAGGAGCGCCTCCCAGGCTGGAGGTGATCCAGGAGAAGGACGAGGAGGTGCAGGTGGCAGAGGAGAAGATGGAGGAGAAAGAAGGAAAGGGAGGAGGGAGAGGACGAGGAGGTGCAGCAGAGCGCTCCAAGCTGAAGGGGAGATTGCTGGGTGCCTACGCCTTCAGCATCGTCATGAAGCTTGCTCTGGAGGTCGGCTTCATCCTGGGCCTCTGGTTCCTCTACGGCTTTGTAGTTCCCGCGCGATACGTATGCCAGCGAGATCCTTGCCCGCACAAGGTGGACTGCTACGTGTCACGGCCCACCGAGAAGACAATCTTCAACATCTACATCCAGACCATCGCCGGCATCTCGGTGTTACTCAACATTCTGGAACTCCTCAACCTTCTTCAGAGGGCCATCACACAGCGTCTGGAGAAAGATTACCGTGACAACGCCAGCTGGCCCGTGTGCGCCACGCACGAGATCGCCAGGGCCCCGTCTCGCCTCAAGACCTCCAGCAGCGAGAGCACGACCGCACCCGCTTATGAAGAGAGGGCACATCAGTACCTCCCCGCCCTCCACAGGGGCTTCCCCCAGACGGACCAGAGCTGGGCGGTGGATGTGGGGGTCAGAGAGACGGTAAGGCCCACGGCTGACATGCTGCCCACCTATCTCAGTTGCATCAGTGGCATCAAGCCCTTGGCAACAAACCACATCAACAAACACCATCAGCAGCAGCAGCAGCAGCATCACACGCACAAGCATAGCAAGCGCAATAAACATGGCCACCACAAAGGCGGCGATCCCAAGCACAGGCATTATGTATGAGACCCAGGGGAAAACATGAATTACTTCAGGGACCAGCCAGGGGAACAGCATACACACACACACACACACACACACACATACACACACAAACACTCGAAACAAGCAGGGGAAACAGCACGCACACGCGCACACAAACACACATGGATAAACAGAAGCACACACATACTTGCACGTATGCATATACTCTCACACTCCTATATCCACATATATGTACAGACACACACACACTTATACACGCGCACACACACACATCCCTTAGGAGTCCTGTGGATTACTGTAAAACCAGAGCCATTTCCCTTGTTTGGATAGATACTTGTCTGATGTCTTCTTTCAGTTCTGGACAAGAGTCCAAACAGCCAGTGTTCTCTTCCAGCATGCACTAGGGCCCTGGGGCCTGGGAGAGGGGCTGGAGGACACGAGGCTGGACAGAGAGGGGGCACTTGAGCAGCCAATCAGCGGAGCTCGAGGATCTGCCGTCTTGCCCCCACCACGGGGATGTGTGTCTGGCCGACCAGAGGTACCGCGGGACTACACTGTGAGGAGCAGTCTGCACTTTAGTGACACTAGAACAGATTTTTTAAAGAGCTAATTAAAATTGTTATCCTTTTGTATTTAAATGTTATGTATATTTATTCTTGATAAAGATGTGTATGTGAAAAGAAATAAATCTATAATTAATTTTTTATGCATTAAATAACTGCCCTTGTGTGTAAATAATTGCCCTTTAGAAATGAAAGGTGTATCCTGCATTACACTGCTAGTTTGTAGGCCACATGTATAACAACAGATCTTCTTCAATGAAACCTACTGGAAGGAGTTGGAAATGACTGCAGTGGGTTGCACTGGAGTGCTGTGTTTCCCCAGAACAACATTACCCACAGATACTGCTTAGGTCAGGCACACATCTGCTCCAAATGGGATTTCAATTCAGCGTATCTGTCAGCTATACCAATACATACACAATTAGTATGTATACATGTAAAAAAAAGTCTAAATTTAGAGGAACAGGGAAGAATAATGTTCTACTGAAATGTGTACAGCAGAAAAGTATGGAAATAATTCTAAAATGGTGCATGGTTATTTGTTCTGGATTGTCCTGATAAGTGCACATGGACCTTGTTAGCTCTCAGCGGTGGGGCTTCAGACTGTAGTTGAAGACCTTCATTCTGAGCTGATGGGCTTTCAACTGTAAATGAGGGCAAGCCATAGATCCCTGAGCCCAGAAATGTGCCTTACCTGCCAGGGTTGAGAGCCAGGAGGCTGGAAAAAACCTTTAAATGCCAGCAGTGTTTGAAAGCAGAACAGATTCTCCGTCATCAGGTAGGGGAGCTGTCCAAAATAAAATGTTTGATAGAATCCAGATCCTGTCCTTAGTCTTCACCCACCCTGTGTCCGTCTGTCTGGGTTTTCCATCTCTACCACCTTCCAATTCCCAATCTGTCTGTCTGTCTGTCTCGTCCACCTGTCTGTCTGTCTGTCTGTCTGTCTGTCTGTCTGCCTGTTTGTCTGTTCAGTTGCTCCCACTCTCAATTCCAATCTGTCTGTCATCCATCTGTCTTTTCGGTCTCTACCACTCAATTCCAATCTGTCTGTCTGTCTGTCTGTCTGTCTGTCTGTCTGTCTGTTCGGTCTCTCCCACTCTCACTTCTAATCTGTCTGTCAGTCTGTCTACCTGTGTATAACATTTAAGTCTGACTCTCAGTTCCAATCCATCTGTCTGTCTGTCCGTCTGTGTCTGTGTGTGATCTGTCTGTCTGTCTGTCTGTCTGTATCAGTCTGTTCAGCCTCTCCGACTCTCAATTTCAATCTGTGTGTGATCTGTCTGTCTGTCTGTCTGTCTGTCTGTCTGTCTGTCTGTCTGTATCAGTCTGTTCAGCCTCTCCGACTCTCAATTTCAATCTGTGTGTGATCTGTCTGTCTATCTGTCTGTCTGCTCCTGCTTTACCCTCTCTCCTGTTCTCCATGTCTCATTGGTGCCTCGGTGGCTTTGGGTGTATTTTGGCAGCACGTTTGTTCGTTTGTTCAGTAATGCTGCCAGTGAAACATGTTTGAATTTCAAACAGAGGATCAGGTTTCATTTATTCTCATTGACATTGAACAGTGAAAAAGCACGGCTAACACGGGGAGCACACACACACACACATACACACACACACACACACACACACACACACACACACACACACACACACACACACACACATACACACCACACACACTACACACACACACACACACACACACACACATACACACATGTACACACACACACACACACACACACACACACACACACACACAGGGAGCACACACACACACACACAAACATGTACAGACAGTACGCACACACACACACTGACATACACAGACAAAACACAGATGCGCACACACACACACACACAGACATGTACAGACAGTACACACACACACACACGGAGCACACACACACGTGGAGCACACACAAACACAAACATGTACAGACAGTACACACACACACACACACACACACACACGCAGACATACACAGGCAAAACACAGACGCACACACACAGGTCTGGTAGGTCTAAAAATAAAGAGACAGATGTTGTGAGCTGATAGAATACTGCACAGAAGATTAAGGTAGAGAAGGACACAGCACAACTGGATTTGAATTAGTGCCAGTAATGTCGGGAGAGACAGATAATGAGCATCCAGGTCAACGCCTCATCAATGCCAGATGCACACCACATGCGCATCAGATCCACCCCCATCAGCACCAAGTCCACACTATATGCGAATCAGATCCACCCCGCATCAGCACCAGGTCCACACCACAACACACCACTGCCACTCCAACCCCATCCGTGCCAGATCCATAACGCATCAAAGGCAGATCCACACCGCATCAGCACCAGGTCCACACCACAACACACCACTGCCACTCCAACCCCATCCGTGCCAGATCCATAACGCATCAAAGGCAGATCCACACCGCTTCTGTGCCAGTTCCGCACCACTGACTTCCTTTTTAGCCAAAGGCTCAGAGTTCAGAGTGGCATAGAGTGTCAATATGTGCAAGAGAGCGGGATAGAAGCAGCAGTTGTGGTGACACGATGGGGTTTGCTGATGTACACACTTCTGAATGCTTAAACTTTGACTGTAAATGTGTTATAACTCCATCAGACCAAGGTCAATCAGTGCCGTAAAGGTGTTATAACTCAACCAGTCCCGGGCCAATCAGTGCTGTAAATGTGTTATAACTCCATCAGACCAGGCTCAAATCAATGGTGTAAAAGTGTTATAACTCCAAGGCCATTCTGTTGGCACATGCCTTTGGAAATGCCTTGGTTGACCTTAGGGTATGAAAAATAATGGCAAATATCTGAACGGTTTCTCTCTCTCCCTGCGCACTTGGACTTTTGAAACTCGCTGGAATGTGGGCACAGGCAGCCTGCCTTTGGAAGGAATGTGGAACCATCTCCTGCACAAAGTGCTTGCTCTCTCAGTGTGTGTGTGTGTGTGTGTGTGTGTGTAGCCATCTCCTACTCTACGGAAGTGCTTGTTCTCTATGAAGGATTAATGATCTCGGCTGAGCTGCACTACAATTCTAAATCGTGCCCCCTGTGTGTGTGTGTGTGTGTGTGTGTGTGTGTGTGCTGCTGGGTGCTCTGCCAAGCACAACCCGCTAGGCAGGCATGCGGCTGTCCACACGTCCGGTCATCTGTGTGCCAGAGCACAGGGGGTCACAACTAGGCCATGAGATACAGGGGGTCAGCGAACAGCTGGTGATGGGGTCCTGACCTCGCAAGCGAGAGAGAGAAAGAGTTGGAGAGAGAGGAAGAGAGAAGGGATGGGAGAAAGAGAGAAAGAGCTGGAGAGAGAGGAAGGGATAAGGGAAGAGAGAAAGAGAGAAAGAGTTGGAGAGAGAGAAAGAGATTAGGGAAGAGAGAAATAGAGAAAGAGTTGGAAAGAGAGGAAGAGAGAAGGGATGAGAGAAAGAGAAAAAGAGCTGGAGAGAGAGGAAGAGAGAAAGAGAGAAAGAGTTGGAGAGAGAGGAAGAGAGAAAGAGATAAAATGAAGCAGGAAATAATAAATGAAGCAAAAATAATTAAAAAAAAAACACAGACAGAGAGAAAGAGAGACTGAGACAAAGAAACACCAAGATAGACAGAGAGAGAGAGCGAGAGAGAGAGAGAGAGCGAGAGGAAGGCAGTGTAGCCAGTGTTCTGTTCAAACAGGGCACTCTCTTTCCGTTTGCTCTTTTTCTCTGGAAGCAATAAAGGCAGTGGCAGCTCTCGAAATCCTTCCTCTTGTTTTGTTAGTGGCAGAGCAATCAGACCACTACCCTTCCTCAGCACACAACACTAAAGCCACGCAGACGAACAGCTACAGCAAGAGGACAGAAACTCAAGTGTTTGTGTGTGTGAGACTCACTCAGAAGACCCTCTTATCTCCCAAAGCCACTCCCAACTGTGCACACTCACAACTTCTGAGAAAGGAATTCAGAATCAACACTGAGAATGAACAGAACATGACGACTGAGACAAAGG
>PYXC01001490.1:807500-845000 GCA_015244755.2 Tenualosa ilisha
CTCCTCTTCCCTTCTTAGACTTACCTGGATTACCCAGGTCATACATTTTCCTGTGTGTGTGTGTGTGTGTGTGTGTGTGTGTACAGGCAGTCATCAACATTTAGTTTCCCTTGGTTCACCCCCCTCACAAGCCTGAAAAAAACTGATTCAATAAAAACACATCCAGTACTGACAGCGGTCTGAATTTAGACCACAAAGAACTAAACTAGAGTGTGTGTATATGTGTGTGTGTGTGTGTGGGGGGGGGGTGTGAGGGAGAGGAAATGGGTTTGGACTGACTTCCTGGTCCGTCTTCGCTCTGTCCTCTGGGAACCTCCAGTGTGGATTGTTCACCCAGACAATGGTGCAGTGGCGGTGGGCATTGTAACATTGTTCCTCCTGGTGTGTGTGTGTGTGTGTGTGTGGTGGGGTGCAAACGCCCCCGAGGAGTTGTGCTGAAATGTCATGGCCAGCTCATCACACACTCCTGATGGACAAGGTAACCACGGTAACCAAGGTAACAGTGCAGGGAGGCGGACAAGCAAACAGCGTGTGGACATTCTGAAGGTAACCACAGGCATCCAGCTTATGCATGCACACACACACACACACACACACACACACACACACACACACACACACACACACATACACATACACACACACACACACACGCACACGTAATCAACACAGGTGGCCAGTGAAAAGCAGAGTGAGGATGTGTAAAAGGTGCCTGCTCACACACACACACACACACACACACACACACATACACACAGACACACATACACACACACAGACATAGACACACACATATACATACACATGCAATCAGTGGCCAGTGACAAGCAGAGTGAGGATGTGAAAAAGGTGCCTGCTCACACATGCGCACATGCACACACACACACACACACACACACACACACACACACACACACACACACACACACACACTCACACACACACACACACACACAGACACATACACACAGACACAGATGCACACACACACAGACACATACACACACACACACACACACACACACACACACACACACACACACACACACACACACACACACACACACACATACACAAAGCTTCTGGACCAGGGGTCACCAAAAGTAGCTTGGGAGTTTCCTACAGTTTGCCACCTGTTTAAGAGTAGCTCTCCAAAGAGTTAAAGGAAATAGACATACATGTGATAAGACAGTCAGAAATAAATCACCTATTTTCTGTGAAATCAAATTTAGACACTGTAAACTTTTCACCTAGTTTCCTTAGTCAGTGCTGTCAGCTCTGAGCTGATGTTAGCAGGTCATCAAGTGCACATGAGACTTGTGTGAGCAAATGACCAGTCCGATAAGTCAGGATAGTGTAGCTCTTTCTCACCACAAAGCTCAATTTGCAAGTGTTTGTTTGGCGCTGAAAGTGTTGAGGATGGAAAAGAGCGTAACATTCATCTGTCCAACAATCAGGACTACAGATGTGAAGCCGTGTTGATCGTGTCAGAGTGGCTCATGGAGGAAAAAGGGCTGGAGTGTGTGTTTTGGACATTCAAAAGGTGGCCAAACACACACACTCAGACACACACACACACACACACACACACTCATAGAAGTGCAGTTGACAGGGAGGTGACCAGTGAGTAAGCTGCAGGAGGACTCACATGTATACACATCCACAAACACACAAAGCTTCTGGACATTCAAAGGGTGGCCACACACACACACACACACAGAGTATGGACATTCAAGGTTGTCCACCGCCAGCCTGCCTGATTCCCTTTCCTTTAGTGGGAAGCAGAGGGCACAGGTGGTGGTACTGGGAGAGGGGTGTGGGGGTGGTAGTGGTGGTGTTGGGGGTGGTGTTCTTGTTGTTTATGCTGAAATTGGGTGAAAAAGGCATGTTCAAGCACAACCGGTGAGTCATTAATCAGCCCAGCATCACACACCCACGCATGCACGCACGCACCACGCACGCACGCACACACACACACAGCTTCTAATCCGGCCAGCATCACACACACACACACACACAGAGAGCTCCTGATCAGCCCATCATCTGAACACCACCCTGTAAGATCCTTCTGAACTGAACAACTATAAATATTCATTCAATCGTTGAGTTTCCCACTAATTCATCGGCATGTGTTCATTCTGATGTTTCTGACCACTTTTGTTGCACTGACACCATCAGTAGAACAATCAACAATCAGAGGACGGACGGACACACACACACACACTGTTTTGTTCCCCTGGGATGGTCTTCAAGGAACAATTCTGGACTCGTCTAATTGCCCCTGGGGGTGGTTCAAAGGTGGACAGTACTGGGGTGGTTGTGGGAACTGCCCCGTGAAGAGCCTGGGAACGGGGCGTCTCAGATGTGCCGGGCCATTGTTCTGGGGGACGGGGGGAACGGCAGCGGTGATGCCGACGCGTGCCATCATTGTTGCAGCGCTCACACACACATCCTGCAGACGAGAGGGAGGCACGGGGCGACAGACGTCGTGCTTCCCCTCCTCACTGCCCAGAAACAATGGCTCCTTCCCCCATCATGCGGCCTGGGAAACGTGTGTGTGTGTGTGTCTGTATGCTTCACTCTGGCTGCACTGTACTGTACCACACACACACACACACACACAGACAGTCGATGATGAACCTACAGAATAGCACAATGTATAGTTAACTCTTTTCCGCCTAAATCTTCACACCCAGACTGATTCTGTATAAACCCATTGCCCAGCAGGTATTGTCCAGCACGTCTGCACAATGTCTTACCATCTTGACATTTACAGCTGGTTTTGCCATGGGTAGGGCAGGGTAAGCCAAAAGAGCTTTCACTGTGACTTTTACCATCAGACATGTTGACTGCAGCACTGACTGAAGTATGAGCAACAGTGGAGCTTTTTAAAAGTTGCCACAGTTCCATTAGTGGACATCAGCCGAAGATATCTGGCGCATAGTGTTTCATATTTCAACAAACATCTTGGGCAACAACATCCTCTCTCTGTCTCTCTCTCTCTCACACACACACACACACACACACCCTGAGGGTGACCTGAAATACAAACGCCTGTATTGAGGTATTGAGGAGATGCGTCCTTGTGGGATCCCGTCTGACTGTGGTGGTGGTGGTGATGTGTGTCTTGAACACAATGTGCCTCATTCACCAGTATCTCCCTAAGGATTTTTGTCCCATTTATTGGTGAATGCAAATCTTCTTGAAAACTGCATAAGTGGGTTTTAGGAGCAAATGACTTTGCAAGAATGGCTGGTGAATGAAGTAAAAACTTCTGGCCATGCTGGAGGGCTCTGAAATATCATCTAAATCCCCCAACTCTCCCCCTCTCCTCTCTCCACATTTGCTCTCAATCTGACAGGGAAACACTACGATTCCTACAACTGTGCAGGGTCCTATGGAAGAAATATGTGCAATGGGAATAATGGCGGTGGGGGAAAGGGGGGGGGGGTGAGAGGTGAGAAGAGGGAGAAGATGGAGATGGAGAACAAGAAGAAAGAAGAAAGAAAGATTGAGTAGAAGAAAAAAGCAAGGGGGAGTGGGAAAGAATGAGTGTAAGATTGAGAGGGACAGAGAGACAGAGAAGTTGGAGAGATTGGAGAAGAAAAGAGGTGATGTGTGTGTGTGTGTGTGAGAGGGACAGAGACAGAGAGGACCGTGGAAAGGTGAGAGAGGAAGTGGTGCTGTGTGTGTGTGTGTGTATGTATATAAGAGTGGAGTGTGTGTGCATGTGTGTATATGTATGAAAGAGTGGTGTGTGTGCATGTGTGTGTATGTATGAAAGAGTGGTGTGTGTGTGTGGGTATGTATATAAAAGTGGAGTGTGTGTGCATGTGTGTGTATGTATGAAAGAGTGGTGTGTGTGTGTGTGTGTGTGTATGTATAGAAGAGTGGAGTGTGTGTGCATGTGTGTATATGTATGAAAGAGTGGTGTGTGTGTGTGTGTGTGTGTATGTATGAAAGAGTGGAGAGTGTGTGTGTGTGGGGCACGTGACCAAGAGGCTGGTGACGGGCAGGTAGTGCGGCATTAATGTGAAACAGCAGGCAGAAATCAGGA
The DNA here is from genome assembly GCA_015244755.2 of Tenualosa ilisha. NCBI lineage: Eukaryota > Metazoa > Chordata > Actinopteri > Clupeiformes > Clupeidae > Tenualosa > Tenualosa ilisha. The sequence continues at coordinate 811,558 of PYXC01001490.1, forward strand.
CCTCATTAACTTGCACTGGGTGCTTTTGGCAGCATGGAGCTGGACCCAACTCCCTCCCTCCCTCCCTTTCTCTCTCCCGTCTCTCTGGCAGAGAGGAAAAGGTTGCTTTTATTAAGAGTGCTCCTGAGGCAACGTACAGCCCCTCTTCACGCCTATTAATCACAGAAAGCACTGCACATCACTGGAACGCACAGCACCATGGAGAGAGAGAGAGAGGGAGAGAGGAGAGCAAGAGAGGAAGAGAGAGTGTGTTGACAGAGAGGGACTAGACTGCTGTTCGTTATTCAAGGGGTCTGCAGGAGTGCAGTGGTTTCTGTCAGCTGGCAAGATGAAGAGCAATAGCCCTCAGCGACGATCTCTTGGCCAGCCTGGCCCGGGTTTGGCTTGGTATGCTAAGTAATTGTTTACTAATTATTAGTGTACCTCTCCAAAAAAATCGCTTTGTTACAAGTTACCCCCAATAGTTAGTGGGCACATCAGACTTTGGGTCCAGTTTTAGGATTAAACAGTAACTTCATCATTAAGATAAAGTTACAATTTGACTTCAAACTTTGCTGTAAGGAAGCATATAGTTTGAAGTGCTTTCATACAGTCATCATGTAAAGGCCTGGAAGGGAAGAGAATCTGAAGGGAATTGTTCTCTGAAGGGAATGGAGAGAAATGAAGCCACATCAGTCTGTGTGTGTGCAGCTGAAAGGCTTTTACACTTTACTCTGCTGACCAACATGGGAGTTTGGACATGAAGACAACAGGCAACAGCATTGGAACACAGAGGAATAAGAACATGCTGGTCTGCTTCAGCTCAGGGACACACTCTGTGGGTCAAGCTCAGACAGCGTAGATTAACTGATGATGGACGGGTTCAGGACTTCTCTGGGGTGAATTCAAGTCTCATAGTTTCACATTTTAATCACAAATATGCTTGAAAAAGAAACCTTTTGCTTACACATTTCACACATAATAGATGTTTCAGACACAATAGATGTTTCTAGCGAATCGCACACATTGTTTGCAGGCACTCACAAAGACCGTTCAGCTAGTCCAAACTAACCAAACACACACCAGTATTCAGCAGCAAGCATTTCTGGAATATTCCCTAGTTCCAGAGGCTGAAGGCCTCTTCTCCTCCAACCGCCCCCCTTTGTGTCAAGGCCTCTTGTTGCAGTTTCCATACTACACAAATCATCGATCCCCCATCCCTTCCCACAGAAAGAGCTTCTGCTACGGCTCAGTCACACCTGAGGCTTGTCGGTCCAGTGAAGAACACCTGTGCAACACTGCCACCTACTGGCCACAGGAATGAAACGTCCCCAAACCACACAACCAATATGGTGATAAAGCTTCAGTTTGGCTATACACTTGATAGGTCTGTGTGCGTCCAATCTAACTGCGCATCTTACAACAAGATAATCAAGGGTAGGCTAATATATTACAACTGAATACAGAATTTTACAGCCACGTCATGTCAACTTCCATTCAAAATGTCACTGACCATTCGAACCTGAATATGGTTGGATTCTGTTGTTAAATAAGGTGCGCGATATAGTATTTGTTAAAAGTTCCCACACCCCTCAGCTTTTCTCCTGTCTGTTTCTGTCCAGCACTGCCCTTGGGGTGAACTCAATCTTGTCCTTCAGGCTGATGACCTCGGTACTGTCCCGACCTGTCAGCTCCGCGAGTCTACGTTCTTCCCGAACCTCCAGAATTCCCCGCTCGTCCTGGTGTGTGGAAGGGGTTCCCCGAATGAACCACTCGAGGTGATAGCCCACAGCGCCGACCACGAACGCCACCGGGAAGGTCACGTAGGGTGCGTATGTACGCATCGCTGTCCACACAACGGGCCACATTGCTGCAGACTGTAAGATTAAATGCCAACACAAAAAAGATAATTGCTACGCGCTAGTTGACCTCATATCTCATGCAAGCTGTATCAGTAAGCTTGGATAATTACCATGCTTTTACAATTTCATAGCAAACGTTAGGTGCCAAGCTGACTGGCTATATAAAGAATTCTTTCAATGCAAAATTTGTGTTCGGACAGTAGTAGCCTATGATCTCAATATCACACTACAGCTTGGAGACAACACCGTCATGGATTTGTGTGCTACATTACATCCACATATCTGTAAACATTTGACCGGCTAGCTTGCTAACGTTACTACTGCAGGACTACAGTGATGTAATCAACCAAGAGTAGCATGCCGGGGGTCCCGGTGGAAGAATGCTGAATTTGTCCTTCTTTTTTAATTATTATGTTAATATTTTGGTTCGGTCTTGCGAGGTGCTGGTCCCGACACATTATAACTTTTACATAACATGATAGCAGTGACCGTTAAGATTATATGATCTCATTTAACTTAGCTAAGCTAATCAACTCACCTCCTTGGTGAAAGTTCCTCCAGTACTTCCGGTTTCAAGCCTGCCCGAAGCACCTCATTTGCTACTTAGTTTTTGACGTAGCCAAGACGTAAGTCACTCAAAGCCGCGTGCATTCAGGCAGCGCAGAGGGTCGGTAGGTCGGAACTTAAAAGCCTCGTGTTCAGAAGATCAGCTCAGGAAACAAAAATTTTTCCCCCTGCCATGCTCGCATTTTCGCAGTGAAGCACAGATACGTTATTAGAGCTGTTTACCATGGCCGAGCAAGAATAAGAATGTTTCAGGTAAAAGTTTGGTGATTGATAACCTCCCCAAATTCGTAATTAGGAGTCAAGTATGCCTCTTAATTTTTTTTGGCTTGCCGGTCGCGATGATTGGTTTGCGTTGCCTAGGTTGTGACGGTAGATCGGAGTGACCTATTCGGGCACCAAAATTTCCTCACGAGTCTCCGACCAGAAAATCCGACCCGACCATGCGTTTAGAGTCAATTTCTCCGAGCTTAAGGTCGGGACTTCCGAATTTCCCATGTGCCTTAACGCAAGTCTCTGGCGGTGAAGGCCCACAACACAATATGAGAGACACTTGGTGGTCAAAACAAAAAAACGAACCTTATGAAAACCTCATGTCAAATTAAGCAATCATTTATTTTAAGCAAATAGCACACAAATACAGATTTATGAGGTACATCATTAGGTTATGTTTTACAATGTTTTCAGGGCCCCAAAGGTCAAAACATAAAGAGTTCATGTCAGCCATCCACTCGCTTTGATATCTGCCTTTTTCACCTACCAGTTATTACACACCACCATCACGTGACCAGTTTTTGCCAAATATAAATACTGTGACTGGCTTCACATTGAGGGGCACTTAGTTCCTGCCTCATAAAATCATAAGACGCAGCTTTCATTAAAGATACAGCCAAACAAAATAAAAGAGCAGCAAACCACAATAAACTGACAAGCAGTTTGATGCTTTGTCTTCACCTACATGTGACCATTCTGTGGTAATGGCTTGGTATACAGGCACAAGGGAAGAGGATAGGGAGAATGGCACTGTTTTGCAGTCTTCAAGTTTTACTGTCTCTGTGGAGGCTTTTTAGCCACCAAATGTGTGTTAATATGCAAACTTTAGCACTAAGGCTGAAGGCAGCTGACTGGGCTAATAAGCATGGCAGTGTGCAGTCTAAAGCACAGTGAGTAGGGGAGTGAGAGCTCGTGGCACTGACTTTCACTGAAGATGTTATTTATCAAACATGATATTTATTATTTTTTGGAGAGGAGTGATGCGAGAAATGGTGAAGCAAAAAGGAAAACATGTAAACAACAAATGATCTTCGACAGCTTAAAACATATGGCTATATTATATTCATACCTATGGTTTGTCCTCTAATAAAATGGCACATTGCAACCTAGTATGGTCCCAGCTGACAAGGTGATGCCAGACGGTCAGGTACTGCACAACATTAGTATGCATTTGGTATTATTGAGGTGAGGTGACAGCAGTGCACCCCCTGCTGGAGGGTAGTGGTAATTAGAGGATGTGAGGGGAAACCACAGGGGGAATGTATAAGGCAACAGACTAAAAGTAAGGACCCAAGTCCTGCTGTGCAATTCATCTTGCCCATGGCCCTGAGCACAAATAAGACCTTGGGGTCTCGCAAAGATGGCATAAAAATCAACATCACTTTGGCCTTTAAGTAGGAGGTGTTTAGTCCTAAACTGGTTCAGAGTTGTCAGTGAGCTGGTCCAGAAGAAATCCAGAGATACTGTAGAAGCAGACTCTTGAACAGAACCGGATCCAACCTGGCCCGCATCGCATCTGGGCCAGGCTAGGGGGCGCTGCTGAGTCAGTTACTATTGAGGGTGTAGCGGCCTCCACCTCCTTCTACTGCTGTGGCTGCTGGCCGCCGTCTTGTTGATGAGGTCACATGAGGCGCATGATGCTGCCGCTCAGGAAGTCCTCGTAGTTCATGCGTACGTTGCCCGTCATGCCGGTGTCCTTCTCGCGGAACGCCTGTGTCATTGTCTGCAGCTGGGAGCACACCTGGATGAAGCGGTCCAGATACATCACCCCCCGCTGGCCCGGAGGGGAAAAACGCTCCACCACCTTCTGGATGAACTGGGGGCTCAGATTGTAGCCCATCTGGGATAGAGCTGTGGGACAGAGGGGAAGCCAGATCACAGATTGCTGGGAATCTGCACTTACATGCTGGACTGATAATCACAATTATTTATTCTTGAATGGTACACATGCTGCTATGGGGACTCTGCACACAGTTCTGTACTTAAACAGTGTTGTGTGCAGCTTGATGTCAAAGACTGAGATATATTTTTAACATTCTGTACTTTTTAAAACTCCTGTTTATTTATTCTATTGTCTATTTATTCTCCTGTCTATTTATTCTATTGTACTTCTCTCTCATTGCAGGGTGCATCTCTGTGTACTAGCAATGACAATAAAGAGATTCTATTCTATTTTATTATACGTCTCTCCAGAATGCTCTGGGAGATTCCACTGACTTTGAATGGAACTTCCCAACATTCAGAGGTCAGTTACTTCTGTTAACCACCGCTTTCAACGGCAACAGGTTTTTTTGCCGAAATTGAAATTTAAAAGATGTTTGTGTAAAGTTTTCTGCCGTCGTTTTGACAAGTAGCTGTGTAATAAGCACGATAATGTGTTTTCTGCCGTCGTTTTGACAAGCAGCTGTGTAATAAGCACGATAATGTGTTTTCTGCCGTCTTTTGACAAGCAGCTGTGTAATAAGCACGATAATGTGTTTTCTGCCGTCGTTTTGACAAGCAGCTGTGTAATAAGCACGATAATGTGTTTTCTGCCGTCTTTTGACAAGCAGCTGTGTAATAAGCACGATAATGTGTTTTCTGCCGTCGTTTTGACAAGCAGCTGTGTAATAAGTACGATAATGTGTTTTCTGCCAGTCATTACAAGAAAATATTTCCCTTCAGGACGAATCAATTGATTTGGGTGGAGGGGTCTTGATTCGCCCTGAAGGAAAATATTTTCCAATAATGACCGGTGGCCAACACATTATCCCGTACCTATCGCTTCCACAAGCTCTGTGCTGTACCCTAGGCCGTCAAAGACTTCCCTGGCTTGAATAGGCTTCATGATTTTATCATTCATTTAAGTGAAGTCTTTAAGGGTTCAGGGTTTAGGGTCTTGGAGAGGACATCGGGATTTAGACACTGCCTTAAGGTCTTCACTAAACATGACTAATTTCATAACACTTCACACTGGCCAGTTTATTGACAGACTGTAGACCTCTTGGTCCCTGCCAATGGATAAGACCAGACGATCCTAAATGGTTACTATCAACACTAAATCAGCCCTTTGGAACTGTTCACTGGCCTTCACAAGCCCAATAAAAAGGCAATATAGGCTAGCAAACAGCTTTAGACAGTCTCTCAAAGCAGCTTCGACAGATGCAGATAATATCAAATGGTCATTACGCACTCCACAGCGGCGGAGATTTAAATTGTCTGATAGTGTTCACAGGCATAATAAAACTACTGTTGGCATTTCTACAGCATAGATTTGTATCCTGAAGTAGAGCACCTCAGACAGGAACGAGGAGCAGACACACCAACAGTGATCTATTCAAATAGATCTATATACCATTCGGTTATTTCTCTTCAATTTCTCCATTTCTTCCTCCTCAAAAGGCTCTGCAATAATGTGCTGCTACTGCTGATGCTGTCTGGGGTTCGACATGGGCTGTAAGCTAGAGTTCTCTAACGTCAAAGCGAAACCTGTATTTAAATATGCTGCTATTGAGATTAGCCCATTTTATCCTACTTATATTAACATGAGGATGAGATAACGGCTGCACCGTTGTGCCCTTGAGCAAGGCTCTTAGCCCTAAGGTGCTCTAAGGGAGACTGGTCCTGATGTAACTGATAGCTGGTTGCCACCGCTGTGCCCTTGAGCAAGGCTCTTAGCCCTAAGGTGCTCTAAGGGAGACTGGTCCTGATGTAACTGATAGTTGACAAATGTAATGCTTTGGATACATGCATCTGCTAAATGCATAAATGTAAAAAAGAGTTCTAGGCCAGCTGTTCTAACACAGAGGGTGAACTGTAAAAAAAGAGTTCTAGGCCAGCTGTTTTAACACAGAGGGTGAACTGTAAAAAAAGAGTTCTAGGCCAGCTGTTTTAACACAGAGGGTTAAATGTAAAAAAGAGTTGTAGACCAGCTGTTTTAGCACAGAGGGTGAACTGTAAAAAAGGAGTTGTAGGCCAGCTGTTGTAACACAGAGGGTGAACTGTAAAAAAGAGTTGTAGGCCAGCTGTTTTAACACAGAGGGTGAACTGTAAAAAGAGTTGTAGGCCAGCTGTTTTAACACAGAGGGTTAAATGTAAAAAAGAGTTGTAGGCCAGCTGTTTTAACACAGAGGGTGAACTGTAAAAAAACTGTTGTAGGCCAGCTGTTGTAGCACAGAGGGTGAACTGTAAAAAAGAGTTGTAGGCCAGCTGTTGTAACACAGAGGGTGAACTGTAAAAAAAGAGTTGTAGGCCAGCTGTTTTAACACAGAGGGTGAACTGTAAAAAGAGTTCTAGGCCAGCTGTTTTAACACAGAGGGTTAAATGTAAAAAAGAGTTGTAGGCCAGCTGTTTTAACACAGAGGGTGAACTGTAAAAAAACTGTTGTAGGCCAGCTGTTGTAGCACAGAGGGTGAACTGTAAAAAAGAGTTGTAGGCCAGCTGTTGTAACACAGAGGGTGAACTGTAAAAAAACGAGTTGTAGGCCAGCTGTTGTAGCACAGAGGGTTAAATGTAAAAACGAGTTGTAGGCCAGCTGTTGTAACACAGAGGGTTAAATGTAAAAACGAGTTGTAGGCCAGCTGTTGTAACACAGAGGGTGACCAAGGCTCTTTCATGGAAACTCGGGTATGATAATAAAAAGGTGAGATTAAACAAACAAACCCTGTACCATCCATGATGTGATCATGATTCTGAGAAGATGGACCTCCATCATTTGGAGAGAGCGTGAGAGAGAGAGAGAGAGAGAGAACTGTGGAATCTCACAGATCTCTGTAATTACATTAGGGATAATAAACAGCATTTCTTTCAGATGGAGGCGCGCGTGTGTGTGTGTGTGTGTGCGTGTGGTCTACAAATCAGCCTGTAATCAGGAGCACAGGTGCTCCTTGGCACCTCCAGACACTTGGGTGTCTCCCAATGCACCCCAACACTGGTGCTTGCCTAGTAGGGTAGATCAGTGGGAGGCCTAAACCATGGGAAGGCTGCACACAAGTCAGCTGTGGTCACCTCCCCCCAACCCTGGCAAGTCATTTATGTCTACTGTACTAGACTCTCTGTGTGTGTGTGTGTGTGTTTGCACGTTAGCAGAGGTGAGAGGTGAGGATGTCTTCTTATAGGGACCTGCCTACGCTGTCCTAGTGTGTGTGTGTGCGCTCATGTGTGTGTATGGGTTAGCTATAGACCCATGATGGAGCAGCGTCTTCATGCTTAGAGCTCAATCTGTCACATCACCTTTACAACACGCAAAGGATCAAAACAATCCAGACGCCAGAGCAGCCTCAGTGGGGTCTAAGAGTACGTCTGTCACATCAGTCAGCTCCACGTTTTTACACTTATTCCCTGTGACCCACAGAGCAACTAATTAATTTTTATGAAATCTGATGTGTGTGACACACTTGTGCTGGAGGAAGCAGTCTGACAAGAGATCTGTTATGGCACATAAAAGAGCAGTTCTATGTGTTATCTTCAATCCTAGTTGATTTGTAGGCACACACACACACACACACACACAAATGCACATCCCTGTGTGACTCTAAAGATATCAGACTGAAGCCTCTCTCATGCTGAGAGGAACTGGTGGGGGTTAGATTAATGAGGGCTGTTTTAAAGGTGATGGCATGGGTGGTGGGCACAGCCACAGGTGGGGTGATGAGGGCTGTGATGGTGTGTGTGTGTGTGTGTGAGTATGAGTGTGTGTTTGTTTGTGTTTGTGTGTGTGTGTGAGTGTGTGTTTGTACCCTGATGCATCTCATTACTGCTGATGCTTCCAGAGCGGTCTCTGTCAAACTGCTGGAAGAGGCCCTTCCACTGCTCCAGGTACGTCCAGAGAGCAGAGAAACCCATGATGTCCATCCGCCCTGTCCTGCTCCGGTCAAACATATCTGTCACACACACACACACACAATTTGATATCTCTTTTTCAGTGTTTTTATGCAAGAGACAGAAAGATGTTATTATGTAGTACACACACTCACTCTCTTTCACACACACACACACACTATTTGATGTCTCTTTTTCAGTGTTTTTTATGCAAGAGGTAGAAAACAGACACACACCCTATTTTGTGTTATAATGTTGTACACAGGGGCGCTTCCAGCAGAACTGCTGGAGCGTGTTTATTTGGCCCAGTCCACTGTAAGCAGAGTAACAGGAGACCCTCCAGTGAGCAGCACAGGCTGGGCTGCGGCAGCTAGAGCCACCCTGGCTTCACGCAGCCCCAGTGAGCAGGCCATGAAGTGCGCCATGATGAATCTGGTGCAGCGATCACACCACTACATCACTGACACATACCAGTCAATAGAGCATAAACATGAACAACACACAAATTGAGATCCAGTAACTCAAGCCATTTATAATTCAAATATATACTGTACTGTATGTGCCAAATAAATCGCTGGACTACAGATCAATACATTAACTGCATTAAAAATAAACAAACTGATCGATCTCTGACCATCAATCAACTAGTAAGAGGCCAGTAAACTGCAACTGATTTTCTCTCCCCTATGAGCTCTCTCTCTTTTCCCCCTGCACATTCGTTCATTCACTCGTTCATTTGTGCAGTCTTTCTGCTGGGCTGGTAGTCATTACTCACTGAACATCATCATGCAGGTCTCGTCGTTGAAAGGCGTGCTGTTGGAGTTGAGCAGGGCCTGCTTGAGCTCCTTCTGGCTGATGTAGCCGCTGCGGTCCGTGTCCACACTGCTGAACCACTGGTGCGCTTCCGGATGCACTCCTGGGGGGACGTTACCTAGGATATGGCATATGATGCATTCCACTTCATTGGGTTTCCCAGGTAACACAGTGTGTGTTCTATTTAAACATTCTTCTCCTGATTCATTATTGGTGCAGACAATCAAGGTTCTCCTCTCTTGAAGCATCACCTGGTCTTGCACATACCACCAAGGAGTTGCTCTAAATCAGACCTCTTTACTACTCAAGGAGATCTTGTGACGTAAGCAGAGCCTTCACATCGCCTGACATGCACCTCTAACATTTTCTGACTACACGTTGAGGCAATGCAGACCACAAGGGTCTCTGATTGGCTACACACTATACTAACAGCTACCTGTATGTAGTTGACTGCATGAAATAGGCCCTTCTCTGTCCTGCAGGGGGCTCTGCTTAAAGACATACCAGCACACTGCACTGGGGGCTGGGGAGCTGGTCTGAGGACAGGTTCTCATACTAGCAGGCTGCACTGGAGCCATAGGAGCTAGGTGTATGAAGAGGTTCTCATACTAGCAGGCTGCACTGGGGGTTTGGGAGCCTGTATATGAAGAAGTTATGCTTGAGGGGGCAGGAAGAGGTGTCATTATTTAGACCCTTAATAGCAACAGCACGACACACCACACACACACATACACACACACACAGAGTGACTGAGTCATTAAATGTTGTACCCAGATGCTCTCTGTCCTCTGTGGGAGAGGGAACATGCCATTAGAGAGAGGCATGAGTCACAGCCTGTGGAGCGCGCATGCACACACACACACACACACACACACACACACACACACACACACACACACACACACACACACACATTCATATGCTTGCAGACGCAAACAGATACAAATACAAACAAACACACACACACACACACACACAGATAGTTAGACACATACTCACACACTCTCACCCACACAAAAACACATTCATATGCATGCACATGCAAACAGATACAAACACAAACACAAACACTCACACACACACACACACTTGTCTGCTCAGGAGTGACACCCCACCACCTGAACTCTTCTCTCTTCTGCCAACCAACGTCTGTCACACAATCAATACCAAGCCATCCACCCACCCAGGACTCTCTAGTCTAGACACCAACGCAGTGTGGAGGGCTCATAAATCAGGGATTTGTTAATGTCAGGCTGAATGCAATGCTGGATGACTGAACCAACACACGTCCTCTGGCTTACTCATGCCTGTGGTGTCGGAGCTCATCACTGAATACTGACCAAGATCATCACGATACGTTACTATGGGAGCAAACGTGAATAGTTGCAGACCTCATAAGTGGGAGTGTCACATTACATCACAACAGGTATGAGCGTATGAGACCTTGACTCTGGTATGCATGAAGCCCCCCCCCCCCTGAAAATAGAAGACGGAAGTTATCAAACATTTTTGCCTCTCGCTCCGCTCTTCCCCTCTCTGGTCAGAGTCACTGGGAGAACGTTTGCTCTGACTAGCTGATTAGCCAAGCTTGCCTACCTAGAATCACAGGAGATGCTCCCCTAAACAGATGCAGCTCTGGGAGTGTATTTCACTGCATGGGAATGTTTCACTGGTGGCCCCCATACCATTGTACAGTTACGCAGACATACATACTCACTCACGCTCACACACACACACACACACAAAACATACACACAGAACCTCAATGCATCTCCCACCTGCTGGCTCCTGCTGTCTATAGGGTGGCCTGTGAAACTATCTGTACCACTCCCCATATGGAACTCAACCATCTCTCTGGAGATCTTTCTCACACTCACACACACACACAATCTCAACACATTTCTCACCTGCTGTCTACAGGGACTACCTTACAGTAATATCACTCCCTATATGGAGTTCCCATACACTCTCTCTCTCTCTCACACTCACTCACTCACTCACACACACAAACTCAACACATTTCTCACCTGCCGGTGGTTGCTGTCCATAAGGTGCTCCATGAGGCTGCCCATACCCCCCCCCATAAGGAGCCCCTGGCGCTGGCCTGCCTCCATACGGACCTCCCGGAGCCCCGCCAGGCCCTGGGCCATACTGTCCCCCTGCCCCTGGAGCTCCGTAGGACCCATAAGGTGCTCCCGGGGCTGCCCCTCCACCGTAGTGGCCACCTTGCGGGGCTGGTGGTCTACCATACCCCCCAGCAGGACCACCCGGTGGGGCGCTGCCACCATATGGTGCCCCAGGAGGAGGATGGTGCTGAGGTCCACCTGAATAGCCCTGAGAACACGGGATAAACAGAAGAGGTTCCAACCAGTTCACTTCAATGTGCATCTCCACATAGGCTATGACAAGTTAGTTTGGAGCGGCAGTTAGTTAGAAGCATAGAAGTCTTCTGTAAAGCTTCTAGATGCCGCTATAGACATAAGGTCTAAAACTCAACAATAATTGTCCCGAGAGACAGAAAAGACATGAAGTAGACATCGTTCAGTTCAATATGCGTTTCATGACATGACGGTTCTCGTTCAACTAATTTGGAGGCAGTTGTTGCATTCACAGAATCCTATTCTATCTCAGGATAACATTACAGTCGAAAGACTCAAACTTAACAGTAACCACGCAAAAGGCCACTGATTTTCAATCAGCAAGTGGGATAAGTAGACACATAGGCACTTTCATTTGTTACACTGAACAGTTTCACTATCAACCTTTTAGCGAACAGAAATAACTTATGCTCTCGACAATGACAAATACACAGTTGCTATTCACAGACTTCACGTAAATCTAACATTTTACCAGCTTGCCGATGCTTTAATTCCAAACAATTTGAGCATGTTTAGATAACTTACTAGCTAGGCTAATGCAGGGCTAACGTTAGCATCAGTAAAGCTTGACAAATCTGACAACAACGTGGAAGGGTCCATTTAACATTAACCCCAACACAACCTGACGGTCAATCAATTATAAAAGGCAATCAATTATAAAATATAATGTCAATGAAAAAATATAATCAACACTTTATAAAATACCCCAACCCGGAAACTACCTGTCCGTAATGAAAACTCATTTCTCGAAGTTCGCCAGACGCCCAGTTCACGGACTTATATACAAACCCGCCTTTCACTGTCTGATTGGACAAACTCAACATCAATCAAATCCGTAGCGATGTGTAAATTCTTTCATTGGACAAGCAGCTCGGAAAAAACTGACGCGGTTACTAATGACACACTGTTTCCGATGACAGGCAAACTATAGCCTATCTAGGAGGAGTAGGTACGAACTGTGTTTAAATCATAGACTGTATTAAATAGTCTCAATGAATAGCCTAGTAGACCTACACAGAATAACCGGTTTACTAACCATTTTCACTAAAATCACACAAATATCAGCTGGTGTGATCTGGAACAATCAAAGTTAATTTAGCTAATCCTATTTAAATGTAAAACATCGTATATTATTTGATTGATCTGTTCTAAATAGCTTAATGATCAGCTTATGGGTTTATCATCTAGCCTAGGCCACTGGCTCTCAAAGGGGGTCAGTGGAAAAGTTTGCAACAAAATATGAACTTGTCTTATGTAGAGAGAAATATTCAAATATTAGCTCGATTGCATTGTGCTCTGCTGATACATTACAGTCAAAATGAGTCAAAATCCCTTCCTCAGGCATTAATGTTAACTGCAAACAAACTAAATGTGATGTGAAGCAAACTATTTAGATTTTACATAAAACACTCCTTTTGAAACTTCTCCCACATACTGTCAGGTTTTGCCACATGCAATAACATTAACATTGTGGTATTAGAACTGTATGTTTCAGAAGAAAAGACTATCCCATGGTTATATTTATCTTGCAATTATGAGGGGTCCGTAGAAGACTTCTCCTCCATGAGGGGTCCCCAGCTAGATAAAGAGGAGAACCCTTGGCTACTGATCAGCAGTTTGGGATGAGAGCTAACACTAAGCCTATATCAATGCTCCTTGCTGTAAAGCGCCATGAGACAGTACTATTTTAAAAGGTGCTGTATAAATATAATTGAATTGAATTGAATATCCTCATCTGGTTTGTCTTAACACTATACAAGTGGGCTGTAGCAACACATTATGTTTTCTGCAAATGTATTGTCAGGTGACAGGTTCAAAGTCTATTACAGCCTAATGTGAAACTCCTGTGTTTGTGGAACTGACTAATGGAATTTTTTGCATTGCCACTCCCTCTGTTTCCTTGACGTATATCCATGGTTGGGCAATCATTGTAGGTGTGATTGTGTGTGTGTGTGTGTGTGTATGTGTGTGTGTCTGTTTGCATATGACCGCGAGAGAGAGAGAAAGAGAAAGAGAGTGAGAGAATGCACTTATTGATGTTTACTCAGTATAAAGACTCCAGGTTCAACTTTATTTACAAAAATTATAGTTAAATACGAATAGAAGTTGTACTAGTAGACATATACTGTTAGACATATATGCATGTTTATGCGGTATTGCATAGTGACCTTTATGTACAGCTAAGAATGTAAGCTTCAAAAGCAGGTTTTATGTCAAAGTTGTTTTTTGGAGCAGGATTTATGTGTCTTTGTCGTTAGTCACTAGAGGGCAGTATCGATCTTCTTCAGACATTAAAACAGAACCACATCTGACGTGGGAGGAAAAAAGCATGATTTAAAAACTGTCTGAAAACATTTGTTTTAGTCACGAAAAAAAAAACTACATAACTATGTACATCTACATAACTTTCTGACTACACAAGATGGCAAGAGGTTGTAAGGCATTTAAATTATGTCTGTTAAGTCAGTTTTTTCTAACTGTATTTCTAACAGTATTTCTTCATTCCTTTAAACATGACATAATATAAAAATAAAAATGAAAAATAAAATAAAATAAAAATGAGCATAAAAGCCTTTATGTCCATTCCACCGTGCTGTGTGTAGTGGTACAGAATTTGTGTTTCAGTTGAAAAATCATTTTATTCCTTAATGTGTGTGTGTGTTTATTTGAGTGTGTGTGTGTGTTTATTTGAGTGTGTAAACTATGATGGAGGGTGGGAAGAACATAAGGCTAGAGTGGAGGCCTCTAGTCAGCGCAGTCAGCTGCTTCAAAGTTGAGGTGAAAATCTCCAGTCAATATAAATATCCTTTCATCGGCCAATTAAAGTGCTGAATGAAAACATGGGTCCAGTCAGACACACCACACCTCCACAAGGACCTCCCCTCCTGTCCACAAAGCAGCTGCCAAAGGTATGGATTTGAACTGGCCCAGAACTAGACTGTAACTGGGCCAAATCTGAGCTACATCCGGGCCAGATACACCCTGATGCCAGTTTAGCTCATCCCTTTCTCTGCTGAAGCAGCTGCCTCCTCCTGCTTGCTGTTGTGGAGGTTGTGGACTGATGTTCTGGATGGTGCTCTGGACGGGACTCTGGAGGGGGGTCTGGAGAGGGTTGGATCGGGTCGCTGGTAACGAGAGGTTCTGGGCAGTGCAAGCTCACCGAGCTCATGGGTCTCGGCGAACATCTGCTCTCGGTTCTTCTTGTTTCGGGTCAGCTCTTTGTGGATCTTCTTGCAGACCAGGTAGACCATCTCACAGATACACATGACGATGCAGACGCAGGCCGAGATCACCATGAAGAGTGTGAAGATCTTCTTCTCTGTGGGTCGTGAAATGTAACAGTCCACAATATTGGGGCACGGTGCCAGCTGGCACTTGGTGAGTTTGGGCATGTCGTAGCCCTCATATATGTGGTATAGGATGTAGAGAAAGCCCACGTCGAAGCTGGCCTTCAGAATCAGGCTGAGAAGGTACGTCCACCACAGCCCTCCACGCTTCTTCCCTGGGTTAGCATACAAGTGCGCCCCCTTGTGGCTGGTGGTGTACCTGAGGTCCTTCTGCTCACGCCACTTGACATGACCCACCACCAGCAGTGACGGGCAGGTGACGAAGATGAGCTGCAGCGCCCAGAGGCGGATGTGAGAAATGGGGAAGAAGAAGTTGTAGCACACATTGGCGCATCCTGGCTGGAGTGTGTTGCACACAAAGTCCTTGTTCTCGTCACCCCACACACGTTGGGCAGCCACCACGAACACCAGCACCCGAAAGACGAAGACCATGGACAGCCAGACGCGTCCGAACACCGTGGAGTACTTGTTTACCCCAGTGAGCAGGGATTCTAACGCTCCCCAGTTCATCCTCTCAGATGAAGGGTCAGAGGTCGTGGATGTGCTGAAGGGTCAGAGGTCGTGGTTGTGCTGAACTGAAAAAGAAAGAGAGTTGGATCCAGTGGAGGTGAATGGAGAGAGTGAAGCACTATAGTATTAGTTGCTTCCACTGCTTTCATTCACACTCAGGGAAGTAACACAATGAACATTATTTACATTCCTGATACTCATTTTGTCATGACTAATTTACTGTGCTTCACTCATCTTGCACTATAACTCACTTTTGAAATGTAGAAATCTAAAGAAAACAAAATAAAAAACATCTCAGAAAATTCCATCTTTTTCATTTCCACAGAGAAGAAACAGGAACAGCTGCCACTCCTAATCGTAAGCTGTATGACATCAGCGTCCTTCAGTGTTTGTTCAGGGGTCCATTTCTGTCATGCAGAGTAAGGGCAGCTGAATAGCAGGCTCACAGTATTCTTCCATTCAGTGTAGTGCAGTGCAGTTCAGCCTCTTCAGTCTCTCTCTCTCTCTCTCTCTCTCTCTCTCCCTCTCTCACTGAGCTTCATTAACTGGCCTTGTGAATGCCACTGAGTCACCAGGCTCAGACACAATTGTGTTTCTCTCTGCCAAGCCTCTTATTCAAAGCTAAGGTAAAAAGCACACGACTCACACTTTTAACATGTCAGCACAAGACAACACTGTGGGCTTGGTCCTCCCACCAATTCACTCTCAGGGACAGATGCAGTTTGGGGGTTGGGTTTCCATTTTATTGTTTAGGCTTCTTCTTAAAACTTTGAGGGAAAAATCCAGAGTTAATCAGCCCATATCCCTGTTCTTTGAAGAATAGACAGTAGAAGAACGACAGCATCAGTACAGCATAGACCAAACTGTGAACTGGCGGCTAACGCTAACTGATGAAGGCATAAGAAACTTGAGAAACTTCCTTGCTCCCATCCGTTAGTGCTGGTGCCGTTTCACTGTTTGGTTTCATTCTCATACCGACAGCATTAGTCAACATGAAACAACAGGGCAACGGGTTGATTGACTCCGGATAATCGCTTTAGTCCCAGAGTCCCAGACACTGCAGCACACTACGGGGATCAAAGCACTCAGAGTCTTTCCCTCCTTCTGCTCTCAGACTAACAATCATTCAAATCAGAAATACAGATTAGAGATCATTTCACGCCATTATATTTGACCTTGCCTGTTGCTTGTACGAGTGTACTGACCCATGATGCTGATCTAATGTTGGATGTCTCAGATGATGAGCACCTGGCCTCAGAATTGGGAAGTTGGATGGATGTATGATGTGCTGAAGGAAAGATTTGCCCTCACTGTACCATCTCAGCTCACAGCCAATATTTGAACGCAGAGTACGCTGTCTGTTTCCTTGCCAAATTTCCTTTTTGTTTTGCCATGTCATTTACAGATATCTATTCAGTCGCTTCCTATTAGCATGTCATGTGTCATGTCATTGGTATGCTCGGCCATCTTGTGTAAGTTAACGAAGAGCTGTTTTAAATGGAAATGTGTAACAGAGGCTATTTCACACGGGTCCAGCTCTTACCTTTCAAAGGGCCTCTAACAGCTTTATACATGTCTGAAACAGACTAGGCAGGTGGGAGAAAAGCCTTTGGAGAGCGCCTTTGAACTCCACTCCACCAGGGGTGCATTCTGACTACAGTATTTTTGGCAACTACTGGAGCGCTTTTTTTAAATTCACTTGAACGTCAGAGCTCCACAATACTACAGCAAAACCATGCAATACTTTGCTTTTCTTTTTCTTTTTTGGGAAAGCAGGGCCCCTGCCACAGAGTGCTGGCATGCAGTGCAGTGCACCCAAATCTGCCCTAAGCAGGAGGTGGAGGACCGGAGGAGATGCTCAACACGCATGGCCTCTGCATCTGCTGACAGCCTATTGGCCACTTTACAGTCTCTCAGCTCTCTAAATTATTAGATCTACTCAGATGTAGAGATTTTGAATTCATGGATTTAAAACTGCACCAATACTGCACTAAATCTGCACTTAATCCATTGCCTTAGTCTAGGACTGCGTGTTTCTCTGTGGGTTTCGTGGACGGGGGTGACTGGAGTGTGAGTGTGTGTTTCTCTGTGGGTTTCGTGGACGGGGGTGACTGGAGTGTGAGTGTGTGTTTGAATGCAGAGGGGTTCCTGCTGCTGAGCAGACTCCAGACTGCATTCAGACACACACTCAGCCAGAGGCACAGGCACAGACAGAGCACAGCTATGTAATTAAATATTCTTCAGAGAAGGGAAGTGTTCTCTGCCTGCATTGGTGCAGTCAGGACATCTAAGTGACTTCAGAGCCGAATGCAATTACCTGCGACCCCAAACAAGTCTGCGGCTAATGGAGACAAAGCACTTCAATTCGGTCTTTTGCTCTGTTCTTTTTGGTCCTTGGAGTTTGTACATATTGTATGTAGAAATGTATTGTATTTCGGATCACCCCATTCCTGTGTCATGATTTCATTTTGTCTATGATTGTCTAGAACCTTCTTTCGTTTGAAGTTGAGAGATTGATTGATTTCTTTGTCTTTTCCCCAACTTGATTTATGGAGCCCTCACTGAAGCAGTTTATCTGTCAAACACACTATACAGCTATGGGAACCTGAATGTCAGTCTCAGGATCTCCCTCGCCTTTCACTGGGAAAAGTCAACCGTAATCACCTTAACACCTATTCACCTGCCATTCATCTGAGGCTACCGCAGCGGATTGCATTGGGAGCGCTAATGGAATGGATGATTGGTGACAAACTCACTCACACACACACACTCACTCACTCACACACACACACACACACACACACACACACACACACTCACTCACTCACACACACAAACATACGCATGTCAGGCTTCTGACAGTCGCCCCCAGAAATGTCAGAGTTATGCATGACCTCACAGCTCTCCTGGCAGGGTGGGGGGCTAACGGCTAATGTATTAATGATGCAGACACTTAGCACACCTTTTTCCATCTTGACTCTTTTTCCGTCTCCCCTCTGCCCTCTCACTCTCTAGGTGTACCTGCCACTCAGGAAAGGCCATTTCCATGAGATCACATGTCGCAGCAGTGACATGACGATTTGAAGGTCACAGAGAGAGAAATATAAAAGAGGAAAAATGGGACAGTCACACTTTCTACTTGTTTTTAACTCATTTCATATCCATCGTTTGGCCCTCAGACAGGGGTTGGGGCTTGGCGCTTGCCTCTTACGTGGACAGAGAGACATAATATAGCTCTTAGAACAGTGTTCTTCAGTTTTCAACTTTGACAACCATTTTCTCTTCGCATTCATTACGCTGCTTGTCAATGGGCAAGTATGTTAATCTATTTCTGTAGAGGGAAAAAAACTGATCTCATTTATTTCCATGTCAAATAAAAGGGGCAGTTTTAAAAGATAGCTCATAGGCCAGACTACTCAATGCCTGGGCAGCCAGGCCAAACCATTCAGTTGCCTCAATCAAAGCCCAGCCTGTGGTCTGGTTCTGGCTGTAAATGAAGTTATCCAATTTGATGACCAAGGCAGCACACTGATATTGCTCTGTTCACTAAGAATGATAATGACAGAGTCTCCTCTCCCCCGCTGTTGAAAACACTGAGCTAAATGCATCAGAAACGAGTCCTAACACATAGAGGAATGTACTCTCACGTGGCACATCTTACTGTGAATCTGTTCCTTTATCAGCAGAGTCAGTGAGAGTGATCATGGTAAAATATGTTTGGTTTTTGGGGGGGGGAAGATATTTACCATGACGACAAACAAAACACATTGTGGGATATCGGAGGTAAACTATAGACATATGCCTTTCTGTTTGAGAGTTCAAACAACTCTTTCTTCTCTCTCTCTCTCTCTCTCTTTTGAGTTGAAAATAAAGTTACAATGAAACATTCATGCCTTACCTGGTCAGGCTGTGCAGAAGATGATCAAACAACAGCTAGCTTTAGTGTTCCAACCGAAGGGAAGACCAAGGGCATTTAGGGAAAGAAGGCTGTCATGTTTTGAAACAATGTAGACTAACCTGATAGATGGAAGCTTCCGATGTAGCCACACCTTCAGGGTGTAAGCATTTGTGTGTGCATGTGTGTGTGTCCTTCTTTTTCAGTCCTTTCTAGAGAGCTCTAACTGTGGATGACAGCCTCTTTGATAAATCCTGACAAGCCTGACACAGTCTGATGGTGCGTCCATGTTTGATAGCTGTGCTCCTTGTCCCCAGCTCAGGACAGTTGTATAATCTACCACAGGGACTGTTAGGACACATGCACAGTACATACAAACTCTGTTTACATATTTCACACACTGTTGAGAAAGTGTGGGTGGTTCCCTGCTTAACAAAACATCTCCGTCAGTTTGGTCAAACCCTGTGTGTGTGTGTGTGTGTGTGTGTGTGTGTGTGTGTGTGTGTGTGTGTGTCTGTGTAAAAACTCAGGAATGCTGTTTCCAACCACTGCTCCCACTCCCTCTCCATTAAAACCAAACATATAGACTTGTATTTATAAACAGGCCTCTGAATCACCCTATCACTGTTCTCAGGTCAGTGACCTCTCTCCCTGTCCAGGCAGCAGTCCTCATGATCTTCAGGTGCTGCCCTGATGGGAGGTCAGTGGTCCAGTGGTGTGTGTGTGAGCGCGGTTGTTGCTACACTCTGCTCTTCCTGCAGGGGATTGGTAAACAGGCTCAAGTCTGAATACTCATAAATGTGTAGATGTGGTCCTCTGTGTGGTCTGCAAATGTGTGTGTGTGTGTATGTACATGTGTGTGTGTGTGTGTGTGTGTGTGTGTATGTGTGTGTGTGTATTTCAATCTGTCTGGCTGTGTGTGTGTGTGTGTGTCAGTCTTTCTCAACCTCTCGCGCACAACTCTCTCTCTCTCTCTCTCTCTCTCTCTCTCTCTCTTTCTGTGGAATTTCCATTAGTTTCACTTAGGGGTGTAACGATACACTCTCAACTGCCAAAATTTCGATAAACAGTCTTTTGCCAAAATTTTGATACGTCTGTGAGGATTAACATTGGTTAAGATGAAAAATGAATCGTGATACATTTGAAATTATTATTTAAAAGCAAGCCATAACTGTGTTACTTTCTGTAGGCCCACTAAGAGAGAGATATCAAGAATCATAGCACAGCAAAAATAAGCATCTAGGCTCAACAACTCCTGTCCATTTCGTGCAAACACCTGGCATCCCTTTCTTACCTTAACAAGAGACTAGCTAGCTAATGCTGGAGTTTGTATAACATAGAGCAGAAGCATAAGAGATGGCTGCTGGGTAAACACTCACCCTGTTTGCCCTCTCTACCGCCATCCTGTTAATTCATAAAAGCAATATCCACTGACTCATTCACCACATGACAATGTTGCCTGTAGCATCTCTTGTTGGAAAAAGTCTTTTGGTCTTGGGTTTTCACGTTGGCTAATTGTCAGAGACACTTCATTTTGACCCTTAAGAAATGAAAGAAATGATCTACTCTGAGTCCTAAAAATTATTAGGCAACATGATTTTGTCCGTAAAGAAGTTCTGTAATTGTCCACATACAACCTACTCAATCGCTTTGGCCTATATGTTTAAGTCAAGTAGACTAGCCTATCCTATAGACCTACAGTCAAAACTCAAACTCAGTAGCGCCCCCTACTTTGACAAGTCAGATGACACGTGTTGGAAATATATATCTTTACATTTGTCCACAATTTACAAAATAACTGACAGATTTGGTTAATTTCAACTCTTATTTTTTTGGTCAGAAAATAGTTATGCTCCCATTTTAGTAGCAGCTTTAATAAAAAAAATAATTTTACAATTTTAATTATTTTCAATCATAATTTGTCTACATTAAAAATGTATGAAGTTGGGTCATATCATATCATACTGTGACCTTAATATCATGAATTGCATCGTATCATGGGTGTATGAGTGTATCACTACATCCCTAGTGTCAGTATACAAACTCCCTTTTCTTCCTGCCTGAGCAGTGGCACATAGAAACAATTGGAAGCCTGTGACTGAGACCATACTTCACATTTCTCTCTCTCTCTCTCTCTGTCTGTCTGTCTCTCCATTTCTGTGTGTCTCTCTCTTTGTCTGTCTGACGGTGCTGAGAAATGACTCAACTCAAACCCACACAAGCCATTAGTGCTGAACTTGCTGGGCAACATATCAAGCCACTAGACAGAAAGCAAAAACAGGACAGGACATCAAAAAGAAAGACAGACAGATAGAAAGTAAAAGAAGGAAAGATAGATACTTATGATGGATAGAAAGAAAAAAGAAAGAAATGAAAGAAAGAAAATGACTCTAATGGTTCTAATTCAAGAATGACTCAAAATGACAAACAGTGAAATATGCAAACTGGTACGACAGGTAGATTTGGGGTTTGCACTGTAAAAGATAAAGTGTCCTGCATTCCAAAGAAGGGTGGATTATCCCTTCCTCCTTTCTCTTTCTTTCTTTCTTTCTTTCTTTCCTTCTTTCTTTCTTATGCTTTCTTCAAGATGGACACACCCAGTATTTACTTTAGTACAAGGGAGGAGACAGAATGCAAAAAGTGTAAAGAGGGATGAAGAAACAGAAATAAAGAAAGATAGACTTTAACTGCAAGCATGAATGAATGAATGGATGGAAGGATGGATGGATGCACTGCAAAAATGCCGTTTCAAGAAAAAGAAAAAATAAACTCTTTTTGGAAAGCAAAATTACCTGCCAGTGTAGCAAGAAAATTGCACTTACTAAGATCTCTTGAAACAAGAAAAGATGCAAAGATTAATAAGATTACTTTTCTAGGAACTAGAAAAAAATCTCCATACTCATCAAGAAAATTATGAAATAAGACAAATGTGCTTGAATCTAGGCCAACGATGTTAGATTCAAATCACCTCAAGTGCTCTACCACCCAGCTTCCTTACTGCTACGCTTCTGAATGACTTTAGTGAGCCACTGTCATCACAAGCACTGATGCAGATCAGATGGGTTACTCTATGTCTCTGTGGTGGCTGTTCTGAAGCCGAAGCCTTTTGAAAAGAATCCTAGCACAATTTTTTTCCAATTTTTCGCAAACTAAGTTTCAATTTCAGGTTTCTGATCTGCAAGTCATGTGATCTAGTGCCACCATTGCGTCAAAGCTGGAGTTGCATCCATGAATGTAACTTTTGAACCGTATGCTCAGTTAAAAAAAAAAAAAAAAAAAAAAAAGATTTTTCAACATTCCGAATTTTATTAAAAAGTGAGACTAATTTTCACAGGTCATAAATTTAGTCTATTCTTTATAAAGTAGATTGATATTAGTAGAAAGGGTCATAAATGTAGTCTGTTCTTTATAAAGTAGACTAATATAAATGCAGTCTGTTCTTTATAAAGTAATAATAACAATAGTATTATACTAATAGTAATACTAATATTAACACTAATACTAAATTTGGTATGAAGGGTCTTTCTGAGCAAATGACATTAGGGTTACTGACTGACATTTCAGTTTTCCAGAACATTCAACCGAGGCAGCTCATCAACGTTGCCCACAAAGCCATCAAACAGCATGTGAGCTTATCATGTGAGCTTAACAAATGATAATCAGATGATCAGATCCAAACCAGATATCTTGCTTTGGCCCTAGACCTGTTTGTGAGCACCTAGATAAATTAGAAATACAAATCTTGCATTTTGCAAATAACTTAAAAATGCAAGTGCACCTCCTAATCATAGGCTACAGTGGAGAACCCCAAGGATGATGTCACTGTCTTAGCAATAAAGGCAATATTGGATTCTCTCAAACACGCTTAGGTTTTCACAGGCCACACATTCTGTCCATATTTAATGAAAGTTGGCATATGTAATGTTCAGATCAAGCCTCGTAAAAGCTATCTATTGCCATTTAGATGCATGGAGCCTTTAACACAATACTGCAGCTCAGTCACAAAACATCATGTGAGGTCATATCATGGAAAATCTATGATTTATTGCCACAAAACATGATGTGTCTATGGTAACACTGTCCAGTTAGGATGCTTGCCCCCCATATTGCTGCTTGCAGACACAAGTTAAAGTAATTTTCAATGGCACTGTCTGCTGCAGTCACAGATCATTGTGTCTGAAATCACCAGCAGTGATTATCTAAATGAGTTAGGTTTGATTTGGAATATAGGCTTACAAACAAGTGAAATTACCTTCAGTGACTGTTTGACAACTGGTTAGAATGCATTTCCTCATAATCCTCATAAAATAAACACTGTATTTGTATATGTATGTGTGTAAGTGTAATTTGTATGTGTGTAAATAAGACAATTCAACAAAATATACTGAAACAAGACAAATAACTATCCCTCAGTAAGTAAATAAAACGAGATAAATATTCTGGGGAATTCCACATTTTTATTTCTTGCTGTGTGGATGAAGGAATGAATGTGATTTGGCAGGAAACAGGGAGACAATGGGAAACACTCGACAAAGAGTTGACCAATGAGGCACTGCAGACTGTGTGTGTGCGTGTATGTGTGTGTGTGTGCGTGTTTGAGTTTGTGCAAGCCAGTGCCGCTATTACCATTATGGTATAGAGAGAATATTCTTCTGTTCTAAATGATTTAAAAGCATTAATTTTGGGGTGAAATCCAAAATCAAAAGCAATAAAATATCTATGGAACAAACCAACTGGAAAAAAAATCTAATTAGAATCTCTGGCAGGTGAAGCAAATCACTCATAAATGTACTTTTGAAAGTTGTTCAAGTTAGTAAAAGAAGTGAAAATTATGAGCCCCTTGCAGTCTGATGTCAGAATGCATAGAAAACCTCTTAAAGGTGGATTACAATACTCATGACGTCAAAATTAATTTATTCAATAAATATTCTTTATGGTGCGATATACTGTGTGTTCATAATCATAAGTATAGCCGTGCAGGTTTAGACTACAGGACAAAGTCATCACCATGACCAACAAACTGCAGTGCAAATTGCAGGGAAGAGAGCATGGGCTCATGGCACAGAGAGAATTCTAAGTTCATCTTCAGCTGTGTTCTTCTCTGGGTTGTGTTGGATGTTTGGAGGGACCCTTAGTTCATCTTCAGCGGCTGTATCTATTCAAACAGAGAGGGCTGTGTTCTTGGTGGAGCACTGAAAGCACTGTCACGACCAAATGGTTGTGAATGGCTGAAGGCACGGCCAGTAGTTTTAAAGTTCACAGGAAGTCTTCATTCTTTGGGTTGTGGTGGACAGTTACAGCGTAACATGACGTGATGCCAGTATTGTTCTAAACTTTCACCACAATTTATACATTATTTGTCAGCAAAACCAGTTTTGAATTTGTGAATGTGTGTCCTGACACACACACCTCATATGATTTCTTATTTCATCACTTGCTGACCGCTCTCATCCAGAGTGCTTGAGGACCTCTGCTGTAGCTCTTTCTGTGTCCAGAGGGAAATGTGCTGACAATATTTCCTGTTGCATACAGTGTCTTCTGGCCAGTTTCCTCAGACAGATTCGATGGATCCTCTGGCAGACCAGGTAGATCATCTCACAGATGCACACAGCAATGCAAACACATGCAGCCACCCCCATGAAGAGAGAGAGTTTTTTCTCAGTGGCCCGGGAGATGTAGCAGTTCTCAGACTTTGTGCAGACGGGGATTAAGATAACACTCGATGACCTCAGGAATGTCTTATTCCTTGTAGACGTGGTAGAGAATTTAGAGACAGCACACATCCATGGTGGCCCTCAAAACCAGAGTGAACAGGTACATCCACCACAGCGCTCTGCGCTTCTTCCCTGGGTTAGTATACAGGTGCGCCCCCTTGTGTATTACGAAGTAGCTATATTGTTAGTATTTTCCCTTCAGACATTGGAGGACATCAGATTTAACACATCCACCCATCGTGTGCTTTTGCGCCACCTTGTGAAATACATGAATGCAGAAACAGGGTGCTTCATGTGTAAGGAAGATGTGAACTGTACAAAAACAAAAGTTGCTGTAGTGAAAAATTTACTACAGCAACCACACTTTCTGATACTACAGCAACCACACTTTCTGATCTGCTTGAACTGCCAAAGAATGAATTATATCAATGTCACTTCTGTCAGATGAGTTTGAATCTATCTTTTGGAAAGTAGTCTGCTCTTTTACAGGAAAGACATGACACATGGAAGGTGTGATGTTTGGACGTGTGTAAGGCAAGAACAGGTCATTGTGGAATGAATAACTTAAGAAGCGCTTAAGGATAGACAGTCTGTCCAAGTCAGCACCAGTCCTACCCCACTGACCACTGGCAAGCTAACTGATCAAAATTCATCTTGAATGAAATCATCTTGGTGCTTATTTTCTATTCAGAAAACTGGGCAAAAAATGTGTCCTTGAAAACAAGAAAGTGAAATACATTTTATCAAGAGAATCACAACCAAATTACAGTACTGATACAGAGAAATAAGGGTGTTTTTTGTTCTGATGAAATATGTATAGTGTATCTTCCCTGGACCTGACAAGGAGCACAGAATCTGTTGACCTGATTGTGAGCTACATGTGACATGCCTTCTGTTTGTATGGAGGCAGGTGAAGGGCAATGTTGACAGACCAGATGGCACACTCCTAAAAGATGAAGACATGACAATATTTTCCACTGATGGGACAGAAATATGTTTTGGCCATGGAACTGCTGTTGTTGTGCTGCAGAGAACCGAAGTACAGTTGGAGAACTCACCCTCTTTGGAACCGTAAGAGCTCATGGGTCTCATCTGACCCATCTGAACATCTGCTCTCGGTTCTTCTTGTGTCGGGTCAGCTGTTTGTGGATCTTCTTGCAGACCAGGTAGACCATCTCACAGATACACATGACGATGCAGACGCAGGCCGAGATCACCATGAAGAGTGTGAAGATCTTCTTCTCTGTGGGTCGTGAAATGTAACACCTAACTACTGGTAGTTACATGTGCATGTAACTACGTCCTAGCAATGAGTAAGATGACAGTTGATGACCTTGGGCAGGTTAATGCCCCTGTAGATGACAGTTGATGACCTTGGGCAGGTTAATGCCCCCGTAGATGACAGTTGATGACCTTGGGCAGGTTAAAGCCCACTTAGATGACAGTTGATGACCTTGGGCAGGTTAAAGCCCACTTAGATGACAGTTGATGACCTTGGGCAGGTTAAAGCCCCTGTAGATGACAGTTGATTACCTTGGGCAGGTTATTGCCCCCCTACATGACAGTTGATGACCTTGGGCAGGTTAAAGCCCCCTCAGATCGTAGATGCAGTAGAAGACACAGAGGAAGCCCATGTCAGGGGCCATGACTCAGGATTAGACTGCGTAGGTACGTCCACCACAGCCCTCCACGCTTCTTCCGTGGCCATGCGTACAAGTGCGGCCCCTTGTGACTGGCAGTGTACCTGAGGTGTACCTCAACGTGGCTGACCACCAGCAGGGATAGAGGGGTGACGGACATGAGCTGTAGTGTCCATAAGTGACTGGGCGAGATGGGGAAGTGGTGGTTGGAGCAGATGCTACTGTGTCACATGACAAGTATCCATCCCCGGGTATGGGGTAAGGTTTAGGATTAGCTGTAGTGTCCATAAGTGACTGGGCAAGATGGGGAAGTAGTGGTTGGAGCAGATGCTACTGTGTCACATGACCAGTATCCATCCCTTTCTCCCCACACACACTGGCCTGATGCAGATCAAAGATCAATAGATCAACAGATCAATAGATCAATAGATCAATAGATCAATAGCCAGACCCAGCCAAAGAGCGGGTGCTGCCCAAATCAGATTTGAGAATTAGATCTGCTTAGTGGCTTAGGACACCTGGGAATAACACAAAGAGATTCAGATACGAGAGCATGTGTGCCCGTCCATACACAAGATTCAGAGATGGCTTTTACCCATAAGCCATCATGCTATTGAACACCCCAACACTCACAAGCTCACACTCCCTTTATACACACTGGCTACATCACTGGTTTGATTATGCACATGTATAATATCGTGTTTAAATTTCAAACCCATTGCCTCTGCTTGTTCTGCTTGTTTTTCTCTGACTAAATCCTCTGTTGTGGACGAGGTATTCAGTCATTGTATCAGTTGTGTGATGCCACAAAAAGATGCCCAAGCAACACAACAGGATAATGACAGTACTGCTGGAGAATTTCCACTTTACTCTCTGTTGTGAACGATTTCTTTCAACAGCTAAGGGATGAAACAAACAGCGCCGGTATGTAAATGGTCTTGTTTGAAAGTGCTGTTTCGTTTCAACAGCTAAGGGATGAAGCAGACAGTGCCTATATGTAAATGGCCTTGTTTGAAAGTGCTGTTTCATTTAAACAGCTAAGGGATGAAACAAACAGTGCCTATATGTAAATGGTCTTGTTTGAAAGTGCTGTTTCGTTTCAACAGCTAAGGGATGAAGCAGACAGTGCCTATATGTAAATGGTCTTGTTTGAAAGTGCTGTTTCGTTTCAACAGCTAAGGGATGAAGCAGACAGTGCCTATATGTAAATGGTCTTGTTTGAAAGTGCTCCTGTTTATTTGGATTACTCCTTCATCTTGAGCATCTTAAAAAACATATTTAATGTCATATTGAGTGAGCATTGGCTACATCTCAGTAACAGTCAGTAAGACAAACACTCTCTCTACTATTTGAACTTAAAAGGTAATGTTTTCTTTTTCAATTCAATTACTTAATTAATGTATTAATAATATGAATTAATACTTGTGGACAATGCAGTGGGATATCAGCCAGGCTAGTGCCTCTCATTGGTTTCTCATTTAGCTACACCACTGCATCAGGGATTTATCTATAGGCTCAGGTCTCTACTGACTCTGAGGTTTGCAAACCAATCAGAGAGACACATGTACCTGCACATATATGCTTTGCACAAAGTGAAACGATCAGGCTAGTGGGATATTGGAATGATAAAAGTTACGTTTGATGTAAACCCCAAACCGTGTTTACTTGCATTTAGAAACCACTACAGCCCTGATCTTGATTTTGAAAACAGTGGGATGTACCAAAATCAGTGCAAGATGCTGTGGACACTGACAAAGAACTACTAGAGCCACTTTGCTGCTGTACCTACAGTTTCAGCGCTCAGCTCGGTGTCATTTAATTGAAATGACCCCAGATGACCCCAGACATCTTTCTTTTCTTTTACTACTTTGGCTTTAGTTCACCTGTAACACACATTTGTCATCTCACACACATCTCACACACATTTGTCATCTCACACACATCTCACACACATTTGTCATCTAAAGTGACATTTACTTTCATTTTCGTTAAGTATTAATTATAAAATGGGACTGCACAGATAACAATAATGACAACAGAACATCATCAAGATCAAGATCATTAACCATAAACAAACAAACCAAGGTCGTCACTGCACAATTGTATACATCCCTTTGCATGAGTGCAGGGGCTCATTGGGCATCCTGACACTGAAAACTATGACTGTCCTTCCCTTCATCTGGTTATTTAATTCTGTGTTCTGTGAGCTTGTGGTTGTTGTGAGATATCTGTTGTTCGGAGAGAAAGCACTTCACTGTGTTCCCGTCAGTGCTTCGCCCTCCATCTCTGCCTTAAGCTGGTGTGTGTTGGGCATCCTGGTGCATAATGGCTACCATGCATCACCCAGGAGGCTGCTCCACATTGGCAGAAGCTATTGAGGCTCCATTGTTCCACTGCATTGCGATGATATTGCACTTTGAGTGCCCTGAAAATACACAGGTTGTTATTGATGCTGTTGTGTTGCAGAGCCTGGATATCAGTGTGTGCATTTTATGCACCAAACTAGACCTTTTATTTATTCAGAGGTCCGGAAAATAAAATAAAACACTGATCCAAACCTGAGCACCAGCACTGGTGATGCGTCCTGTGACACATGATGGTGAACATATTCACACTTGCAGATCTGGTGTGTGTGTGGGTGTATCCGAGGCCATGCTGTTTTGGAGGTTGTGGAGGGATGTTTTGGACAGTGCTTTGGAACAGGCCCTGTTGTGGAGCCTGGTGATAGTCGGGTCAGGTTGGGGGAGTCCAGAGGGGCGAGCATCTGACCCTAACCCTAACGCTGACCCTGACCCCGAGGGCGGTACCAGTATGCCAAGGTCATGGCTCTCGGCGAGATTCTCCCGCTGTTCTCTCCTCTTGCATCGCGTGATTTTCCTGTGGGTTGTTTTGCAGCCCAGGTAGATCATCTCACAGATGCAAATCGCAATGTAGACGCAGGCTGACACCACCATGATCGGCATGAACATCCTCTTCTCAGCGGGGTGGGAGATGTAACAGTCCACGACGTTTGGGCACGTGCCGACTGGCACTTGGTGAGCCTGGGCATGTGGTGGCCATCATAGATGTTGTGGAGGACATAGAGGAAGCCTGTGTCAAAAACAACCCGTAGAACCAGGCTGAGGAAGTAGGTCTGCCACAGCCCTCCGCGCTTCTTCCGTGGGTTAGCATACAAGTGCGCTGGTGTGGCTGGTACCTGAGGTCCTTCTGCTCACACCACTTGACATGACCCACCACCAGCAGTGACGGGCAGGTGACGAAAATGAGCTGCAGTGCCCACTGTGGATGTGAGAGATGGGGAAGAAGAGATCATAGCATACGTTGGTGCGGCCCGGCTGGAGCGTGTTGCACACAAACCCAACAGCTCCGCTGATCCAAACATGCTTGGCTATGAAGTAGACAGGGACACAGAACACACACACCACCAAGAGTGACTGCCGGCCTAAATATGAGGAATGTTCATTTACCCCAAGAAGCAGCTGCTGTGTCGTCTCCCAAGTCATCTTGACATAAACTGGGGACTGGAGAGGAGTTTAGGAGCTCAGGGGATCTGAAATGACAAGAAAGTATTTAGAACATTCATGGTTTAAACATGGCTACTGGGAATCTTTTCATATGTTTGCCGTTTCTGTTGTAGCATATGCTGTGCATTTAAAATTGCCAGTCTCAAGCCTCAGTGTCATTGTCAGAGTCAAGCCTATGGATGACATAGCGCATTACTGATAGCACGAAACAGTTCTTGAAATCCTAAAACACTTGTGCAGTAATAGTGTCATTTTATTCAAATTTGTCCAATGTGTCCCACGAGTGACAGTAAGTCTAAATCAGATGAAATTGATTTCACATGGGGAAGACAAACTGTTTTCTTTCATTGTATTTTTATTTATGAAGTTCAAAATTCTAATTATCCAGATTGATTTCCAAGCGCTATAAGTCATTCCTCTCCATGTTATAAATATGTTTAGATGACCTATAGATCATATAGTAAGACATGTATATACCTCTATTCAAGTTAGAGTTTTTAGAAGAGCTGGTTTGAAAGTCTGCTTTGTCCTGTCATTTGAAAACCATATTTGTCTGTTTTATCCTGTTATTCACTAGAACATTATTTGCCCACTCAAGGCAAGTAAGCCTCTACACAAGACACATCAAAAGACCTTGACAGACATCTAACGAAATGTGAAATTGTATGATTTGTTTATCAGGCAATCTAAAACACTGCACAAACAAATCACGGCTCTGCCACATACCCATCAAAGTTAGATTTATAATAATAATGAAATCACTGTAAACTGTAATAGTGAATGTATAGCTTACCTGGACACGCAACTCAGAAAGAACAAGACCTCAATAAGACCTGATCTGAAGTGAAGGCATGAACGGTAGATGACCACCGTGGGCACTGACGCTGTCCTGCACAACAGCAATGTGGACAAACCAGACAGAATACTAGCAGAGATGAGCACATGACAGCAGTCCCAGCAACCAAGGCCCGTAGGAAAGAGGACAAGTGTTCTACATCAAGACTCAAGCTTCACCGCTGGTTTCTTATGTTCTAGCTTTTGTGGAAACCTTTGTAGTCTAACCCTCAGGCAAATCCAACCACAGCAGACGTTCTACACCAAACCCCTTTGGAACGTGATATCTTTGGAACCAGAGGATTCGAAAGAACTACGTACATAAAAACTATATTAATGGGATTCATCATTGGTGTGGTGACATCTCTGCCAGCGTAGAAAAGGCTTATAGCAAATCTCTCTGTTTTTTCCTTTTCTTATTGTCTTCAAGGTCGAAAGGAAAGAAAGAAAGAAAGACTAGTTGACTGGAGTGTGGCTGTTTAGACTTTCCTCTACGCATAACTGAAATAACTTGACATGTTTTTGAGTCACATGATAAGCTGTAAGCTGTCCTCACTCACACACACACACACACGCACACACACACACACACACACACACACACATACACACAGAACATCCTGCTTATTCCTTTTTAAAACCCACGTAAGACTAAGGTTACTGTCTCCAAACTGTGACTGATACAAAATAGACTTTTGTGGTGAGCAGAAAGTCAATGTGTCTCCACAATGAAGTGCATACATACACACACACGCATGCACGCACGCACACACACACACACACACACAGACACACAGACACACACACACACACCAAACTGAAGTGCATAGCCTTTAATCCCTGGGGCTTTTCTCAGGACGCTGGATGGAGCCGAATGCCGAACGGAGGATTTGCTCAACAGTTGACTGTTTCCCAAACAGCCCCAGACTGTGTGTGTGTGTGTGTGTGTGTGCAGCACAGGGATGAAGAGGAGTGCCGGTGTGTGAGAGCGATGGCTTTGTGCCGACGAGAGTGTTTCTCATTCTAACACTCCTGAGCTCTGCGGACCAGCGAGAGTAAAAGTGTGTTTCCTGGCCTTGGTGGGCTGATTCTGGTGATGAAGTTTCTGGGGCGACACTTAAGCAGGACAGCACACTTGTGCACACACACACAAACACACACACGCGCACACACACACACACATACACACACACAAACACACAAACACACACACACATATACACACACACACACAGTCAGAATAAGACTGCAGGACAGCACACTTGTGCAGTAGCATTATGAGAGAATCAGGATGAGACCCAAGGAAAGAAGGATGAAAGAGAGGGGGAGAAGTAAGAAAGAGAGAGAGAGAGATTGAAGAGGATGAGAAAGAGAGAGAGAGAGGGAGAGAGAGATTGAAGATGATGAGAACGAGAGAGTAGGTAGTGTTATGGGGATGAAGAATGTGAAGTATCTGTCAGTTCCACTAGGATCCATTAGGGGGAGCTGTTGCACCATAGACTTCATGTGAATTTGTGAGAATGCTAATAATTGTGTGTGTGTGTGTGTGTGTGTGTGTGTGTGTGTGTGTCTGTGTATGCATAAGCATGCAAGTTTTTGCATGCATGTGTATGTTCATTCGTGAGGGTGTGTGTGTGCATGTATGTGTGCATGTGCATTCGCTTGCGTGTGTGTGTGTGTGTGTGTGTGTGTGTGTATGTGTGTGTGTATGTGTGATAGTCTCTGTTAGCAGTGAGATCCGGGGGAGTTGCATTCTCATGTTGGCCACCCACATCAAAGGCATCAGATGTATAGTAATATAGTATATACATTAGATGTATAGTAATCAGTTCAGATGTATAGTAATATAGTATATACATCAGATATATAGTAATCAGTGCAGATGTATAGTAATCAGATCAGATGTATAGTAATAAGTTCAGATGTATAGTAATATAGTATATACATCAAATGTATAGTAATCAGATCAGATGTATACTAATCAGATCAGATATATAGTAATCAGTGCAGATGTATAGTAATCAGATCAGATGTATAGTAATCAGTTCAGATGTATAGTAATCAGATCAGATGTATAGTAATCAGTTCAGATGTATAGTAATCAGTTCAGATGTATAGTAATCAGATCAGATGTATAGTAATCAGTTCAGATGTATAGTAATCAGTTCAGATGTATAGTAATCAGTTCAGATGTATAGTAATCAGATCAGATGTATAGTAATGCTTCCTCAGCCCTTTTTTAAAAACTTTCCTTTCTTTTCTTCTCTCTCTCTCTCTCTCAGCTCAAAGCACAGGAAATCATCTGTCTATC
>PYXC01001490.1:850000-855000 GCA_015244755.2 Tenualosa ilisha
AGCTTGTTGGCGTCACTTTAATGTTCCATCCCATGCAGAACCCAGTTGTGTCGTGTCTGAGGGCATTGTTTAATGGGAGACTGTGCGTGTGTGTGTGTGTGTGTGTGTGTGTGTGTGTGTGAGAGAGCTGTCTACATTGAGGTGATTACCTGGGCACATAAGCAAGTGGATGAAGGAGTGTGTTGTTTCTCTCACTCCCTTCCTCTCTGCTGCCAGACAATCAATAAGAAGAGTGAGGCAATTGAGTTATAATCATTCAGTGCTTTCCGGAACATCTTTGATGTCATCTGCTCCTAAGTGGGTCACCTGGTGCGCTGGGATGAGAGGAAAGAGAGAGAGAGCGTGTGTGTGTGTGTGTGTGTGTTCGGGAGAGAGGAGAAAGCAATTGAATTACTGAGAGCTCAAAAAGGGCCAGAGTGGCACCTTCTAACTTTTTGCCATTCAATTTATTTCCCTCCCTCAACTTTCAGCCACTATCAGCTCCTCCTCCTCATACTTTTAAACGAGTGTTTACCTTAATCTACTCTTTGCTATTTTCTCTTCTCTTTCTTCCACTCCTCCCCATCTCTCTCTCTCCACTCCTCTCTCTCTCTCTCCACTCCTCTCTCTCATTCTCCACTCCTCTCCATCTCTCTCTCTACTCCTCTCTCCCTCTCTCCACTCCTCTCTCTCTCTCTCTCCACTCCTCTCTCTCTCCCCACTCCTCTCTCTCTCCACTCCTCTTTCTCTCTCTCTCCACTCCTCCCCTGCTTCTTGTTCACTCAACCACTTCCTCATCTCTCCTCTTTTCTTCATTTCTCTCTTCTCTCATTCCCCCCTCCTTTCTATCCTGCATGCTCTCTCTCCCTCTCCCACCATCTCCTTGGTGTGCTTCTCTCTCTCTCTCTCTCTCTCTCTCACCATTTTCTCTTTGCCTCTCTCTCTCCCTCTCCCACCATCTCCTCTGTGTGCTTCTCTCTTTCTCTCTCTCTCTCTCTCTCTCCCCTTACTCCTCTGGGCTTCTCTCTCTCTCTCTCTCCACTATCTCCTCTATGTGGCAGTGTCCTGATCACCTGTCCAGGTTTATTTAGTGCTAACAGGCTGTTGGATGATCATCAGCTTCCCGGGAGAGAGAAAAGACACGAGGGCATGTGGGCATTCAGGAGATTTCACATACACTCTCCCTCTCTCTGTCACACACACACACATGGAAATGTAAATATGGACGTACACAGACAAGCACGCGTGCTCAGACGCACACCATATCTGGATGACATTGAGAAGGAGTGTGTGTGTGTTTATAGTCTGGATGAAAGTAGAGACTTAGGGTGGTCTGATGACATTGGAGAGAACCATTGCTATGTGTGTGTGTGTGTGTGTGAGTGTGTGAGTGTGTGTGTGTGTGTCAGAGAGGGTGTGTTTCTATGTGTATATATCTGTTTGTAGATGTGAGCTTGTGGATGCGGTACCAGTAGAATCTGTGTGCGAGAGTGTGTGTGTGTGTGTGTGTGTTGGTCTCAAATGGGTGCATTGGGCCCAGTACAGCAGCTGTAATGAAGATCAATGTGAGGGGTAGAGAGGGCGGTTCTGATCCGGAGCCTGCATGGCTGCTCTGTCGGCTCCGGCCCAGCTCTGCTATCGATCGAACCTGTGTGTGTATGTGTGTGTGTGTGTGTGTGTGTGTGTGTGTGTGTGAGCCTGGCTGCTCTGTCGGCTCCGGGCTTGCTTTGCTATTGATCGAACCTGAGCCGTCCAGCCCAGTCACATCAGATGGAACATCCCCTGTGTGTGTGTGTGTGTGTGCGCGCGTCCATCTGACCTGCCTCTACCTGATAAACCAGTATGTGTGTGTGTGTGTGTGTGTGTGTGTCTGTGTGTGTGTCTGTATTCTGCGCTCCTACATCTGATAAAAAGTTCCTTTGAGAGTGTGTGGGAGCAACTCAAGAAGACGTCAGACTCTCTTCTTCAACTCCCTCCCAGCACAGCAATGTGATGCAAACACACTGAACTCCTCTGAAACATGTTCACACACACACACACACACAATGCTTTAAATTGTGAAGAGTCAGCTTGCTTGGTTAAAGAGCTCTGAATGTTGGCTTGCTTGGTTAAAGAGCTCTGAATGTTGGCTTCCTTGGTTAAAGAGCTCTGAATGTTGGCTTGCTTGGTTAAAGAGCTCTGCATGTTGGCTTCTTTGGTTACAGAGCTCTGCATGTTGGCTTGCTTGGTTACAGAGCTCTGAATGTTGGCTTGCTTGGTTAAAGAGCTCTGAATGTTGGCTTGCTTGGTTAAAGAGCTCTGAATGTTGGCTTGCTTGGTTAAAGAGCTCTGAATGTTGGCTTGCTTGGTTAAAGAGCTCTGAATGTTGGCTTGCTTGGTTAAAGAGCTCTGAATGTTGGCTTCCTTGGTTAAAGAGCTCTGAATGTTGGCTTCCTTGGTTAAAGAGCTCTGCATGTTGGCTTCCTTGGTTAAAGAGCTCTGAATGTTGGTCTCCTTGGTTAAAGAGCTCTGAATTTTGGCTTCCTTGGTTAAAGAGCTCTGAATGTTGGCTTCCTTGGTTAAAGAGCTCGGCATGTTGGCTTCCTTGGTTAAAGAGCTCTGAATGTTGGTCTCCTTGGTTAAAGAGCTCTGAATTTTGGCTTCCTTGGTTAAAGAGCTCTGAATTTTGGCTTCCTTGGTTAAAGAGCTCTGAATGTTGGCTTGCTTGGTTAAAGAGCTCTGAATGTTGGTCTCCTTGGTTGAAGAGCAAGTAATGCAGCCATTTAAACAACTTCTCTAGTGATGTTTGAAAACAGACTGCTGTGACCAAATGAATGAAACTCTGACCTTGGCTGCATAATGAGCTCATCCTGGTACATACTGGAAACAAAGGAGTTGGTTTCCGTGTATTTGCTTTCATAGAGGTCATTTTCCAGAACACTAAACTGAAGAAGAAAAGATTCTGTGATTATGTTTAATAGCAGGGGGGTTCATTTGATTCAGAGAGGTCACATGATTCAGAGAGGTCACATGATTCAGAGAGGTCAAACAATACAGAGAGGTCATATGATTCTGAGAGGTCATATGATTCAGAGAGATCATATGATACATTTACATTTACATTTAGGCATTTAGCAGACGCTTTTATCCAAAGCGACTTACAAAAGAGGATAACATTCAAGCTACAACACAATGAACTAACAAGGAGTGCATATTGCTAACATAGAATCTGCGCTGTTTTAAGTTGAAAGTGCAATAGTGTAACACCATGTAGAGAAATTAAATTATTAAGTGCATTCTCAAAGTTTACGCTAGGAGATATTCTTGGAAGAGCTTAGTCTTCACGAGTTTCTTGAAGGTGGAGAGGGTATCAGTTGATCTGGTAGCACTTGGGAGGTCATTCCACCAGCGCAGAACCAGATATGAGAAGAGTCTGGACCGACCTGCACAAGGTGTTGGCCGTGCTAGAAAACGTTCCTTAGAGGAGCGTAGTGGTCGTTGGGTGACATAGGGCTTCAGAAGAGAATTCAAGTAGATGGGAGCGTAATGAAGATCAATGTGAGGGGAGCGGAGGATACAGAGAGGTCATATGATTCAGAGGGGTCATACGATACAGAGAGGTCATATGATTCAGAGGGGTCATACGATACAGAGAGGTCATATGATTCAGGGTGTTCTTTAGTTCCATGACGGCTGAAGTAGCCTGTGTCCAATGCCCTCATTCTCAGGAGGAACTCAAGGAAGAAAGGTTGATGTGTTCTTAGGCAGCCTCAGAGAGAGGGAAGTATGTGCGTGCGTGTGTGTGTGTCAGTGTCTCACATTACACTACAATATGTGTGTTATGTGTGCAGCTAATGAACTTGTGTTACACTTGACTGTAAACAATTGAGCTGGGCCTGACACTCATCCTCACTCACATCTATCCACACAGTATCTGTGATCACTTGAGCTGGGCCTGATGCAGATCCCCACACACACCCATCTGTGATCGCTTTAGTTAAACACATGAGCTGGGCTTGACACCGATATCATACACTCATACCCATCCATGCATTCTGTGATCGTCAGAGTTTGCCTTTCAGTGCTGTTTCTGTTTGTCATACCAAGGCCTTTTTCTGACATGAGTCTTTAGCATTCCCGCTCTGTGACCTTCGCTTTCACCACGGGTGCGGAGGGCACTCTCATTGAAGGGGGAAGGTTTGATAACAGGGCTAGCTTTCGGTTACCCTCGAAGGGAAAAGGAAATTGATGTCAGAGTTGTTTTCATAAAAAAAAACTCAGTAAATATAAAACACTTATTAAAACACTTAGGATGTCAGTGTGCAAATGCAGAGCCACACATGTGTAAATAATATTAGCCTACTTCTGCACACACACACAGCCATGGACCGCACTGACCCCTGGAGGTGTGTCAGCCCCTGTCCCTAAGCACTTCACTCTCCTCAGATTTATCTTGGATGACACTTAATGTGACGGGCCCTCACATCTGACCAAACCAAGTGGAAGTGTGCAGGGTGAGGGCAAAGGGGCTGATTATGGATCTCCACTCACATCCACACTGCATTCTGTGATCGCTTGAGTGTTTCTCTGTGTGTATACATATATATAAAGGGTATATCTGCAGCGTGTGTGTGGATATGTGGGTGTGTGTAGGGGTGCATTTATGTGTCTGTGTGTAGTGGTGTGTGCCTCCAGAGAGAGATTTTTCCTCCCAGTGAGACAGCGGGCGGCACCCCCTCTTGCCTCTGTACCCCTGGAGGCTAAAAGCAGTCAAAGCAACATGAGGTGCTTTGAAAGGCCATTTGTTACAGCTGGATCAGCCCGAAACGGACCACATGCCAACCCCTCCCAACACGTCCCCTTCTCTCTCTCTTCCCTTTTTACGCCAGCGTGCAGCAACGCCTGCCTGGGCTTTGTCAGACTACACGGGCACATGGCACAGAGTGTCACTGGCAGGGGGATGTGGCACCCAAGAGTGTGTGTGAGTGTGTGTCTGTGTGTGTTTGAGAGAGAGAGAAAGTGGGTGTGTGTGTGTGCTTGTG
>PYXC01001490.1:865000-890000 GCA_015244755.2 Tenualosa ilisha
CTTTCTTTATAGTTGAAGCTCAACAACATCTTTCTTTTATATTGTCAGTATGAAACCATCCCAGTGTGAGTCTCAGTGGCACTGAGTGATGATTGGCTGTTGGTGATTGCTTTGATTCCTCACTAAATGAGGAGATTAACACATTAGATTCGTGTTCCAGTTGATTACTGGCCAGAGTGAGGAAGTAATGTGGAAGAACAGGAAAAGGCTTAAAGATTCGCCCATGCTGTTGTCTTATCTGTCAGTTAGAGTTCACAGCACAGGCCAAGCCTGTCTCTCGTGTGTGTGCTTGTGTGTGTGTGTGACTGTCACTGTGACTGTGTGTGTTTGCGTGTGTGTGTGTGTCAGTTAGAGTTCACAGCATTGGAGAACCACAGAGCATACAACAGAAAGTCTCCCATACATTGAAAACATGTATAAAATCATTTGTATTCATTTGTGCTTGTGTGTGTGTGTGTTTGTGACTGGAGCTTGCAAACTCTTTGTTGCAAACTCTGTCTGCAACAAAGATGCCTTTTTTTTGCTAAATGGGATATAGCCAAAGCCTAATTAATATACTGAAAATATGGATAAAATCATGTTCATTTTGACATCATGTCCACGTTTGTGAAGGCAAAAGAAAGAATTGTGTAAAGATATTAAAAATGTAGGTTAGCTTAGCTGCTTAGCTTAGCGGTCCATTAGCACCAAAATAAGACCAAAATGGTTTGTCATGAAATTAGCATTTAGCATCATTGTGTCTCATGTAATTAAGCTTCATTTATTTCACACGTGTCATCATCAGCACCCTGGATAGATAGGGATAGATTCCCCATAGATTCCCATGGATCTGGTTATAGAAGAGAATGGATCTGGCTATAGCGGAGAATGGATCTAGTCACAGAGGTGAATGGATCTAGTTATAGAGTTGAATAGATCTGGTTATAGAGATGAATGGATCTGGTTATAAAGGAGAATGGATCTAGTCACAGAGGTGAATGGATCTAGTTATAGAGTTGAATGGATCTGGTTATAGAGATAAATGGATCTGGTTATAAAGGAGAATGGATCTAGTTATAGAGGTGAATGGATCTGTAATTAGAAATAAAATTGATCTGTCTATAGAGGACAATGGATCTAGTTACAGAGGTGAATGGATCTGGTTATAGAGGTGAATGGATCTGGCTATAGAGGAGAATGGATCTAGTTACAGAGGTGAATGGATCTGGTTATAGAAGAGAAAGGATCTGCTTATAGAAGAGAATGGATCTGGTCATAGAGGTGAATGGATCTAGTTATACGGGAGAATAGATCTAGTTATAGTTGAGAGTGGATCTGGTTATAGAGGAAAATGGATCTGGTTATAGAGGAGAATGGCTCTAGTTAATGTGAAATAGACATTTGCTGCCAGGGTGATGACCCCTTGACCCCACTGATGTAGTCTTGCCCCACTGGTTCAGGAACAGAAAAACATGTCTTCTCTTTGCAATGTATGTATTAATAATTGATGACATGATCAGTGTTAAGAGTGTTAAAGCCTAACCTCCAGCACGCAAGAGAAGAGGGAAAAAAAACAAAAAGAGAAACAGTATTGCTAGGAGTAGAGCACACACACACACACACACACACACACACACACACACACACACACACACCCTTACTAGTGTGTTTCACTCCACGTAGCCTGAGGACACGCTCCTCTGGTTGTGGGGGAACGCTGAATATCTGACTGTGAGTAAAAATCATGGCGTTTTATGGGCCCAGAAACCCAGAGTTGAGGCCCTTTAATCCTCCTGTCTGTCCCGATGAACGCAGGCCTGAGGAGTTCCTGTCTGGCCAGCCTTGTTAGTCAGGCTTGTGTGTGTGTGTGTGTGTGTGTGTGTGTGTGTGTGTGTGTGTGTCAGACAGACTTGGGCTAGGCCTAACAGTCTCTCTAAGGCACCAGCGTTGACAGCTCGCTGTTTTCCCCTGTCAGAGCTGCACTCACACTCATGGAAATACATGTGGATGTGGGGGAGCTGCAGGCACACACACACACACACACACACACACACACACACACACACACACACACACACACACACACACACCCTCCTGTGGAGATAAAGTTATGCTACGGCAAGACGCGGTGGCGGCTGCATGCGTGTGCTTGTGTGTGTTTGTGTGTGTGTGTGTGTACGTGCGTGTTTGTGTGTGAGTGTGTCTGTGTGTGAGTGTTTGTGTGTATGTGTACTGTGTGTGTGTGTCTGTGTGTGTGTTTGTGTGTATGCGTACTGTGTGTGTGTGTGTGTGAGTGTTTGTGTGTATGCGTACTGTGTATGTGTGTGTGTATGTGTGTGTGTGTGTCTGTGTGTGTGTGTGCAAATCTGTGCTGTAGCAGAAGGAATCCTAGCACAGCTGATTGTTTGTCTCTGGAAGGTGTCCAGCTGCCATGCGTCAGTGTTTCTGCTTTCGTTCAGTAATGGCCTGTTGTGATGCTCCCAGGAAAGGCCCAAACTGGCTGAGCCTCCTGTCATTCCTCTGTCTCTCCTACCAGGCCCCGCTCAACAGCTGAACCGCACAGCCTGGGCTCGTTCTGCAGGGAGATCCTCCGGGAGAATCCAGCAGAAACAGACAGCGCAGTGCATGGGTACCTGCTTCCTCTAAGGAGAAAATGCACTGTGATGTGCAGAGGCAGGAGGTGTGAGGGGAAGAGAGAGGGGGTTCGTTAGCGAGATGAGAGTTTTGCTGCTCTCCACCCTAGTATCCGTGGTTACAAGGAGCACACCATGTTTGTTTACATGTTTGCATTTGGATTTCTTGTTATCATCAGTGCTCACTAACATCATGGCGAAACTCAAGTGTGGTATCATGAAGAGCATCATATGTACAGTCCCGCAGTCCCGCTGAAATCGGTAAAGTGTCCACGTAGGACATACAATTTGGATAAAACATCAACTAAGCACATAAACAAAAAACATGATCAGTAAAGCAGTATGCTGTGTCGTGTACTCACACTCTCACACTCTCTGGATAAGGGGTCAGCTGTGTTGTGTACTCACACACTCTCACACTCTCTGGATAAAGGGTCAGCTGTGTGGTGTACTCACACACTCTCACACTCTCTGGATATGGGGTCAGCTGTGTGGTGTACTCTCACACTCTCTGGATATGGGGTCAGCTGTGTTGTGTACTCTCACACTCTCACACTCTCACACTCTCTGGATATGGGGTCAGCTGTGTGGTGTACTCTCACACTCTCACACTCTCACACTCTCTGGATATGGGGTCAGCTGTGTTGTGTACTCTCACACTCTCACACTCTCACACTCTCTGGATAAGGGGTCAGCTGTGTGGTGTACTCTCACACTCTCACACTCTCTGGATATGGGGTCAGCTGTGTGGTGTACTCTTAATGTGCACACTGAGGTGCACTAGCGTTTGCACGGGGCTTTCTTTCAAGTGTGTAAATGAGGTAAATAGGGTTTGTTTATTTATTCATTGTGTGTTTGTTTGTCTGTGGTTGCATCTAAACAGCGTTGGCCTCAGCCAGAGCACGCTGACCCTGCTGTGGTGTGTGTGTGGGCTGTCTCCCATGCTGTGGTGGCAGTGGTGGGTGTGTGTGTATGTATATGTTTGTGTATGTGGGCCATATCCTGTGCTGTGGTGTGTGTGTGTGTGTGTGTGTGTGTGTGTGTGTGTGTGTGTGTGTTGGCCATCGTCCTGTGTGGTGGAGGTGGTGGTGGTCTTGTTGGTGTGTGTGTGTGTGTGTGTATAAGTGTCGGCCTTGTCCCCATAATTACATGATTAGTTTGCCTCAGGAGGCACTCTGCAGTGGGGCCATGATTAGTACTGTGGAGAGGAGGATGCTGACACCTCGTGTCACACTCAATACACACACACACATTACAGCATACACATGCATCACACACACACACACACACACACACACATTACAGCATACACATGCTTCACACACACACACACACACATTACAGCATACACATGCTTCACACACACACACACACACATTACAGCATACACATGCTTCACACACACACACACATACACATTACAGCATACACATGCATCACACACACACACACACATTACAGCATACACATGCATCTCACACACACACACACACACACACACACACACATATTACAGCATACACATGCATCACACACACACACACACACACACATTACAGCATACACATGCTTCACACACACACACACACACACATTACAGCATACACATGCATCACACACACACACATACACACACACACACACACACACACATTACAGCATACACATGCTTCACACAAACATGCATAAACATTTACAATATACACACGTCATACACACACCTCCTCTCTTCTGCTTCTTTCACCATTACATGAGTCACACACACACACACACACACACACACACACTCCTGAATGCCATGTATGTTATTTTGATGAATGCAGTTTTGCACTTGCATTCAATCTGTGAGTGTGAGTGACGGGGGTGTGAGCAACACACTCTTCGGATATATTCTCTTTCATGTCAACAGTGTTGAGTTGAGTGTTTTCATGACAGCCATTTAACCAGGGAGCTTCAGCACAGATCACTGCATCCATTGCTGCTGGAAGAAAAGCAAAGAAATGTGAAAGAACGAAACCAGAAGGCTTTGCTGAAGCCACGTCTTCACCAGTACACCAGTCTACACCAGTGTGAAGAATTATGTTCAAGTTGCATTCAACATGCACACCGAAAATGAGATTGGAAACCTTTTTCGCTGACTGAATAATTTATGATCATATTGTACTTATTGAAATGAAACTGTTTTCAAAAGCATGAAATTGGTTCATACATGCATTCATATTTCCTTTCTACCGTGTATCTCACACTCAGAATGACAGGGAGGAAGAGATGACTATTAGAAGAGCCCGGGGAGTTCTGGTGTCTCTTGGATGATGATTAGAATCCAAATAATGTTTGGGAGGCTTGTCATGCACCTTGAATTGTGTGTGTGTGTGTGTGTGTGTGTGTGTGTGTACAAGCACTATAAGTGTGTGTGGGTGTGTTGTTGGAGTGTGTCTAGGTGTAACAGATGATGCGGGGGCAGTAGCTCTCATCTCCTCTTCTCCAGCCTGTGGCCTCTCGCCTGTCCA
The DNA here is from genome assembly GCA_015244755.2 of Tenualosa ilisha. Taxonomy (NCBI): domain Eukaryota; kingdom Metazoa; phylum Chordata; class Actinopteri; order Clupeiformes; family Clupeidae; genus Tenualosa; species Tenualosa ilisha. Next base: position 870,123 of record PYXC01001490.1, read on the forward strand.
CTCTGTGTCCACAACACACACACACACACACACACACACACACACACACACACACACACACACACACACGGACACCACTAATGAGGGCTCTCAAACTGGAGAGGCAGGGGACAAACATGACCCACACACACACGAACACACACACACTCACATGAACACACACACACATTCATACACACACACACAGAAGCATGGATATGACAACACTCACCCACAAGTACTGAGCAAACATGATCCTGACACACACATACACACACACACATACAGCACAGACATGAAAACACCTCTCTCTCTCTTTCCATCTCTCTCCATCCATCTCTCCCTCTTTCTGTCTCTCTCCATCCGTCTCTCTCTCTGCTTTTTCTCCAGCTACCCATAATTCCCTCTCTCTCTCCTCTTTCTCTCTCTGTCTTGTGTCTACCTCCCTCATGGCCTGTTCTCTGCAGTGTGTGTGTGTGTGTGTGTGTGAGTGTTTGTCAGATTCTTAACCTCTAATCCACTGCCTGGCACATCTCTGAGTCTGGCCACTAGTACATGCACACACGCACACACATACACATGCATGCACGCACATACATACACACGCACGCACACACACATGCACATACACACACACACACACACACAAATTAGCCTTGGATAATATAGCTATGTCCATCAAGTCCTCTCCCTGCTGGTGCTGTGAGTGATAACAGCACCAGCACCAGACTGCCCCAGCCCCCTTCTCCACACCTAATTGCCTTCGACACCCTTGACCATGTGTGTGTGTGTGTGTGTGTGTGTGTGTGTGTGTATGTGGCGAAGTTGGTTGTTTGTGTTGTCTTTGGCCTGCCATCATGGCTGGCAGCTGCAACTAGGCAGGACTGTTGCTGTGCTGGAGAGAAGAACCTTACTGTGGAAACACTGATTATGTTTATGGACAAGACAGTTTGGGCTCCAGTTTTGGCTCAGGGTCAAGCACTTGCCACTGACTTTTGACATGTGATGTGTGTTGGGGTTGATACACGCTTGCCTATTTGGTTATTTACTCATTTATTTAGGGGTGGAGTTGGACTTTGCCATGAACATGTTGCCTAGCAACCGTTTCTTGGTGAGGTGGATGAAGGCTGCTGCTTCTGTTGCTGGTCAGGAGTGACCACACAACACACACTGACACACACGCACACACACACACACACACACACACACTTCTGCTCATCATTCCTCTCTCCTTCACACTGACACACTCTGACACAGTCCGGCACACGGTCCCTCTGACCCTGCACACCTACACACAGTCCAACACACACCTACACACACTCTGACACAGTTCAGGACACACTCACTTCTGACTCTGCACATCTACACACAGTCTGACACACAATTACAAACACTTACACAGACTCTGACACACTCACACACGGTCACTTTGACCCTGCCACTCTCCTCCTCTCCTGTCTTTCCTCTTCTACTCCCACTGATCCCCCCCTTCTTCTTTTCTCTCCTCTCTCCTCCTATCCCCCCTTCTTCTTTCCTCTCCTCTCTCCTCCTCTCCCCCCTTCTTCTTTTCTCTCCTCTCTCCTCTTCTCCCCTCTTCTTCTTCCCACTCCTCCCTCCTCTTCTCCCCCTTCTTCTTCCCCTCCTCTCCCCCCCCTTCTTCCAACTCCTCTCTCATCCTTTCCCTTTTCCACTCCTCTCTTTTCTTGTCATTCAGTTTCTCCCTCTCCACTCCCCCTCCTCTCTTTTCTTATTATTCACTCTCTTCCTCTCTTCCTCCAGTTCCTCCCTCCTTTTTCTCAGCTCTCCACCAGTCTGTGTCTATTCCATGGTCTCAGTGCAGAGGACACACACTGCCACAAACACACACACACACACACACTACCACATACACACAGACACACGCATAGACATGCACACACACATACACGCACAGGCATGCACACATGCACGCATAGACACACATGCACATTTACTCACACACACACACACACACACACACACACTCACAGCTTTATTATTTCCTAGCAGGTCTGCTACCACAGCAGCACTGAGTCACTGTCAGGGTTTAAGAAATCAAACAGAGAAGAGAGAGAGAGAGAGAGAGAGAGAGAGAGAGAAAGAGAGAGAGAGAGAGAGATGGTTCTAAGTGCTGAGAAATGAGGAGGAGTGGAGAAGGCCATAGCAGATAGAGGAGGTGGAGGAGGCCACAGCAGATAGAGGAGGTGGAGTTGGCCATACCAGATAGAGGAGGTGGAGTTGGCCATATCAGATAGAGGAGGTGGAGGAGGCCACAGCAGACAGAGAAGGTGGAGTTGGCCATATCAGATAGAATCCTGGACCAGAGTACACCTAGGGACAGGGACAGGGACAGGGACAGAGGAACGGACCAGAGTACACCTAAGGACTGGGACAGGGACAGAAGAACGGACCAGAGTACACCTAAGGACTGGGACAGGGACAGAAGAACGGACCAGAGTACACCTAAGGACTGGGACAGGGACAGAAGAACGGACCAGAGTACACCGAGGGACTGGGACAGGGACAGAGGAACGGACCAGAGTACACCTAGGGACAGGGACAGGGACAGAGGAACGGACCAGAGTACACCGAGGGACTGGGACAGGGACAGAAGAACGGACCAGAGTACACCGAGGGACTGGGACAGGGACAGAGGAACAGACCAGAGTACACCTAGGGACAGGGACAGGGACAGAGGAACACGGCCTAGCAGATGTGACACCAGTCCAGATCTGTCCTACATCTGGCTCATATGAGGCCAGGTCCATAAGATTTAAGAACCCCTATGGATTTAGGAAAGCTAGTGACCCCAACCACTGCGCACCCCCCAAACACACACACACACACACACACACACACACACTTTCTAACTGACCAGTATCGCATCACTTGCTGAATGAGAGAATTCATCACACATTCACTGCAGCATAGAGAAAAATCAGCAGCAGGCCACTGAAGTGTAGCAGAGAAGTCAAGAAGTGTGTGTGCGTGTGTGTGCATGCAGACTGTTGGGAGCTGAGGTACAGAATGTCTGTGTGAGGGTATGTTTGCATGTAGTGTGTGCTTGTGTCTTTTTGTGTGTCTGTGTGCGTATCTGTGTGTGTCCAGTTGAGTGTGCGTGGGAGTGTCTGGGATTTCATTTCGTGATAAGGGTGTGTGAGTGGGCATCTGGGAAGACACTGTTGACTGTCCTCCTGGCTTCATCAAGTTTTCAAACAGCAGGCCACTAACAATCTACACGCACGCACTCATGCACGCAAGCACGCATGCACGCAAGCACGCACACACGCACGCACGCACGCAAGCACGCAAGCACGCATGAAATTTAGAAAATTCCCAAGTGTCCAAACGTCTCCAAACAGAGGGCTGCTAACAGTCTCTCTCCCCAAAGACCACTGTATGGTGATGAAGTGCAGGGATGGTTTCTGGATGCTGTCCCAGTGAAACTGCAAGCACAAGGCAGAATTCAGCCCCAACGCTCTGGGCTCTGTGCTACTGGCAGCGGCATTAACACCACATTAACTCCTCCTGTGCGTTTGAGAAAGTGCTTTATGTGGCCATACGCTCCCCACACTATATATCTACAATTAGCGCTGCAATGCAGAGGTTGCATTTACTTTGTTCATTTTATTATGAACAATAATCATACAACACCTCAGCAATGTAACACCAGTGGGAGTGAGGATATTCGTGGGTGTACTCACAGGTGTGTTCAGCCACAGGCACAAAGCCGAAGGCTGAGTGCTGCAGGTAACTACACCCATGGGGATATCCACCAACAACCTCAAGACCATGAGTGTTATATAGCTTTTGTACAACACTTTCATTGACGACTAACTAATTAATTATTAACTAAACTAACTTACTAATTAAGTTTTAAGACACAAAATTCAGTTTTCTACTGTTTAGTTTTCATTTCTGTTCGTTCATCCTCTGCTCTTAGTTTTGTGTCTCCTGTTCTCAAACGATGCAACAGTTAATCAACGGCTTGGAGGTTCGTTGTATATAGTACTTGCTCGTCTGCGTGTCAGATGCCATGCTCCATATTCACACTACTCCATCAAGAGTGAAATCGCTTCTTTCTTGCTTTGGATGAATGGAACGTTCACATCGGTCAACTCAGTGGAAAATGCGGATGAGTCACCCATGGGATATCATAGGATATTCTCACTCTTATCTACACAAAGAATGCGTCTCGTCCAATCAGAAGTTGCTAAATAGTTTGACCTGTTGTATATTCATTAGCATTTCCAGTTTAACCACCTCAGTATGTGTGGTGAATGAACTATGAGCTATTTATTATGCATTTACTCGTGTGTGTAAAAGAGTTTTGTTTTAAAAGCCAGGGGGAGATTCATTTCAGCTTAGATGTCTCTCGACTGTCTATCTGTCAAGTCAACTAATGAGCCTGGAGTTTTTGTTGGGTTTTGACAGCCTCTGTCACATCCACACAAATATTTCTGCCTTTTTTGGTAGTTTTCTGCAGACACTTATCATTCTGGCAGTAATGTTCCCCAGAGAGAACTGCCTTCACAATACGGCAAGGATTAGCTGATTTGCCAGCGTCGTCAAAAAGCGAAGTGTTTCTGAGCGAGAGGGACGCGCGTTTTGTGACTGCTGGGCGTGCATCAAATGCAATTTAGATAAAAGGAACTGCGCTATCCCCAAACTGCGCTGTTTCACTCGCGTTTCTCTAGCTTTGACCTCAAAAGAGTCATGGCTACATCGTTTTTCCCAGAGCGAGAGACACAGAGAGAGAAAGAGAGAGACAGAGAGGCGCAGCGTAGAATAAATGCCCCATTTTTGAAAGAGACTTTGCAGTGCTGTTATCAAATCTCATTATAAGCGAGACCTCTAGACACATGAGCTGTGAAGCACTAACAGCCAACCCTGAAAAGCAGCGAACTTAATGAGACTCAGTGTGGACTCAGGAAGAGCTGGGAATATAGGAAAGCAAAAATGAAAATGAACACACACACACACACACGCACGCACGCACACACACACACACACACACACACACACACACCTGCATGCCTGAAATACACTCATGCACACAGACACACATCTTAGATACACACATGTACACACACGCGCGTGCGCATTTGAAGACAAAAGAGGCACATTCTGAAATATCGTTGATTTAGAAAAAAAAGAAAAAGAAAATGTCATTTGTTATTGGCTCCAGTCGTGGGGCCACTTAAATTGGAGGACTACAGGCTCTCTCCTCCGCTCTGCTTCCCTCTCTTCTCCACACTCCAGCACAGAGACCTGCCACCAGCCAGCCATCTCCAGCAACATGGCAGCCAACTGGGTCGCTTCTAACAAAGTAATTTAATTCATGTCTACACGGGCCTCTCACAGCAAAAAGCAATTCCATACTTTTGGCAATCTGAGATAGAATCACATGTGGTGCAAGACAGAATGGAGAATCAAAGAGTGTAATAGGTGGAGAGAAAGGGGATGGACGATGGAGAGAGAGAGGGAACAGAGAGAGGGGGCACAGACAGATAAAGAACAAGGAAGGGAGAGAGTGAAAGAGTCGGAGAGGTGAGATAGGGAAGAAATGGAGAAAGTAAGGACAGCAAAAAAAAAATCATCATGGGGGGATGGAGGGAAAGACAGAGAGAGAGAAAAAGAGCGATAGAAAGAAATACTCAAGGAAGGCAGTGTGCCTTTGCTGCAGAAAAAAAGAAACAGAAAGAAAAAAACAGAAAGAAAAGAAAAATCTGTTCCCCTGCATCATCTATTTGACAGAATGTTGTTCAAAACCAGCCAGTAGCTTCATCGCAATTTCATGGGGTGGCAGATCTCCCACAATGCACCTCATCCTTCAGCAAGGCCTCTGCACCACAGATAGGGCTGCGTCTTCGCTCCAGAAAATCATCTTTCGCTCCGCACTTAACTGGGAACATTGCATCAGAGAGACGCCTCCCTCACATCACAGCAGGGGAACACGGGTTTGGTAGAACAACGCTTGAGCTCCAGCAACAGCGCAGGGCTTGGAATAACAGTGCTAGAACCCCAGCAACAGCTCAGGGAACTTGAATAACAGCACTAGAACCCAAGCAACAGCACAGGGAACTTGAAAAACAGCACTAAAACCCAAGCAACAGCACAGGGAACTTAAATAACGGCACTAGAACCCCAGCAACAGCACAGGGCTTGGAATAACAGTGCTAGAACCCCAGCAACAGAGCAGGGAGCTGTAATAACAGCACTAGAACCCCTGCAGCAGCACAGGGAACTGGAATAGCAGTGCCAGAACCCCAGCAGCAACACAGGGAGCTGGACAGTTCTACGACTCTGAGGACAACAGCACTTGTTAAAGGAGAAGTCTATATTCTCAAATCAACAGTGCAACCAGCACTGGTTAGAGAAGAAGTTTGCCATTTTCAACCCATCAACCCAACACATATGCTGACAAATACAAATCCACACAATATAAAATCCTACTTTTCAGACTAAAAGCATTTTCTCAGAAACTAAGACTGCCTTCTCAGACATTAGCCACTCAAAGCCATTTAAATGACTCACTGTACAATTTTCACAATTGTAGCCTTTTTTCACAAAAATACAAAAACACACAGTTCTCAAATTACATTTATGAAACTACATTCATGTAAAATCAAACAATCACCCCTGCACTTAAACATGTCTCCGTCAAGTTGTAATAACTTGCAATTTAGTCTTGTTGAATAAGTCAGGGATAACGGTGTGCAAGACGGCCATTACTGTGGAATAACTCCTGACAGAGCGATGGGAGTCTGACGCCTGCGGAGGATTCTTAAGTCACTCTGAAGGGAGTTGGTCCATGATAGTGATGCCTCACAGAACGCTATCCCACTTATTCCACAGCCACCTACTGAATACATCAATAACATGACGACACAATATGTGTAGCTTTGCTATCATAGTTGTTTTTATGATTAGGATGGATAATGGTGGTGTGTTACACATCGGCTGATTGGTTATAGCAAAGTTCTGTTTCACTTTCCCTAACAGCGGTCTGTTATACTTAGCAACAGTCCGTCAGCATTTCAGCATAGAGCCGTGTAATAACTTATATTACTTATATATGTATTATAACCCTGTAATATACATTCAACTATTCAAACATTCAACTGCTGACGTGCTGCCATTTCTTTCTCACTGCCGATAGTTGCAATCGATTGTCCAATTCCAGCTGGGAGTCTCGTCCTGAAAATGTGTGTGTGTGTGTGTGTGTGTATGTGTGTGTGTGTGTTTAAGATCCATTATTCATACAGGTGAAGTTAGTGTGAGAAAACAGGAGTGTCATGCTCTTCATTCCGCTAATCAGAAAAATGCAATGGCAATGAAAGTCATTGCTCCCATGCTTCTATCGTGTGTGTGTGTGTGTGTGTGTGTGTGTGTGTGTGTGTGTGTGTGTGTGCTTCTGAATTCATTGTTTGCCATGACCTGATCGCACACACTGATAGGAAAACATACAATTCTGTGTGTTTCTCTCTGTGAAGTGGGAGAGAGGTGCAGAGGGTTGTGTGTGTCTCTCTGTGCGGTGGGAGAGAGGTGCAGAGGGTTGTGTGTGTTTCTTTGTGCGGTGGGAGAGAGGTGCGGAGGGTTGTGTGTATCTCTCTGTGAGGTGGGAGAGACGTGCGGGGGGTTGGACTCTATTCTGTGTGTCTCTCTGTGAGGTGGGAGAGAGGTGCGGAGGGTTGTGTGTGTCTCTCTGTGAGGTGGGAGAGAGGTGCGGAGGGTTGGACTCTATTCTGTGTGTTTCTCTGTGAGGTGGGAGAGAGGTGCGGAGAGTTGGACTATATTTTGTGAGTCAAAGACTCTTTACAATAGTGAGCAGAGGTTGCTCAGCATAGCGTGAAATGACTTTATGGCGATTTCAAATTAAGAGCACTGATAGAGTATGTTTCCAATGAAGGGCTGAATCCCCTTAGGGACACTAACCCCCTCTGAAGCTGCCACTTATGTTCAGATGAGTGTGTGTGTGTCTGTGTGTCTGTGTGTGTGTGTTTGGTAGTTAGTAGTTGGAAAGAGAGAAAGAGAGAGAAGGTCTTGTGAATATCAGTCTGTGTGTGTGTGTGTGTGTGTGTGTGTGTGGTGCGTGTGTGTGTATGAGTGGGTGCATGAGGACATGTCACCAAGTGAAAAGCTCCTGATCTTTGTAATGTGGTTAGGATAGATAGTATGTGTGTGTCTGTGTGTGTGTGTGTGTGTTAGTATGCAAGATGAGATGAGTATGCTGTCCTGGTGTAGTAATTACCCATAATGTGCAGCCATTAGTTGAAAGGCAACATGCATGTCTTGTGTATGTTAGAACTGTGTCTGTGTGTATGTGCATGTGTTTGTGTGTGTGTGTGTGTGTGTGTGAGAGAGACAGAGAGAGAGAGGGAAACAGAGTGGGTAGTGGCTGTGCATCCCAGTAGGTAGAGATGGAGGGGTCGTTTGTTTGTTCGTTCATTAACTGAGTCACAAGTGAAGTGGAGATACAGTGAGTGAGTATCATCTCACACTCGTCTCAATACAATGTCCATCTTTTCAAAACACTTCATACAGTGTGTTTTACCAATACACATCTGAGCACCTCAGACATCTGCTACAAAATGCTCTCTTCATACTTCACCCAAAATGACTAATGTTGTAGTAACTATAACACAAGCTGTCATTCAGCAAGAAACAATAGCAGCCAGTGGCAGCCACTGACCTGAAAAACAGACACAACCTGGACCAAAACCTAATATCTAGCCTGTCTGTGTTTGTCTTTTGCATAAAACATCTTGATATTGAGAAATCCAACATGGCTGCTCCCGCCAGCTGTAAACCGTGCTAAGCTGCCTGCACAAGACTCAAATACAATGGCTTGATCACGCCCAGACTGTTCCAACCCTATCAAATCTGCTCCCCTGAACTTCCGTTTTATGAGCACTACCCGTGATGAGAAAAAGGGAGGGGGAATTTCCATAATATTCAAAGCATCTTTCAGTGCAAGCAGTTATCTTTTGGTGATCTCACTTCATTTGAATATTTATGCTCACTTATGAAGTGTTCACCCAGCGTTCTATTGCTAACCATCTGCAGGCCTCTGAGACAGTCAGTAAAAGTATTTCTTGATGAATTTTGTCAACTACTGTCATCTATTTGCCTAGAATACGACTCTGTTACCATTACAGGGGATTTTAATTTGCATGTTGACACTCCAGAGAACACCCATGCAAGGGATTTTCTCAGGACACTTTTAGTCTAACACAGCATGTACAGGTGCCAACACACTCACATGGACTCACGCTAGACCTTGTCATTACAAAAGGTCTCAATGTCTCTACTACTCCTATGGACTTGTCTGTCTCAGATTATTTTGCGGTTTTCTTTGATGTATGTCCCCTCAGCTTCAAAATTGGTCTAGGAAAGAGAGTCATAAATAATACCATCGCCCTGTCCATCAAGCATCAGACTCTGCAGCAAGTGCTCTCACAGAACCTATCTCAAGCATCAGACTCTGCAGGAAGCGCTCTCACAGAACCTATCTCAAGCATCAGACTCTGCAGCAGGCGCTCTCACAGAACCTGTCTCAAGCATCAGACTCTGCAGCAAGCGCTCTCACAGAACCTGTCTCAAGCATCAGACTCTGCAGCAGGCGCTCTCACAGAACCTATCTCAAGCATCAGACTCTGCAGCAAGCGCTCTCACAGAACCTATCTCAAGCAGCAGACTCTGCAGCAGGCGCTCTCACAGAACCTATCTCAAGCAGCAGACTCTGCAGCAGGCGCTCTCACAGAACCTATCTCAAGCATCAGACTCTGCAGCAGGCGCTCTCACAGAACCTATCTCAAGCATCAGACTCTGCAGCAGGCGCTCTCACAGAACCTATCTCAAGCATCAGACTCTGCAGCAGGCGCTCTCACAGAACCTATCTCAAGCAGCAGACTCTGCAGATGACCTGATGAATAGCTTCATTTTAAAGATGACAAATGATGGATGGCATTGCTCCAGTTAAGGGTCAAATGATGGATGACATTGCTCCAGTTAAGGGTTAAAAAGTCACCAACAAGCAAAGTGCACCATGGAGACAAAGTCCAATGTTAATCTGATAAAAAGGCAATGCAGGCATGCAGAGAGTAAATAGCGCAAACTTATAGTATAGTAACAAATAGTCCAAACTTCAAAAAATCTTTAAAGACACACTACGCTTATAGAATTATGAAATTTGCAAAGCAAGGCAAGCCTTCTTCTCTGACATCATTAACAAAAATATTAACAATGCAAGAGTACTATTCTCCACTGTCAGGAGGTTAACAAATCCCCCTACCCCAGAACTTCTTTCAGTCCCCAAACGTGATGAGTTTGCATGCTTTTTTAATAGTAAAATTGAAAAATTAAGATTGAATAGAACACAGCTGGAAAAAACTCAGTCTAGAACTGCCAGCTATAGAGGGCCCATATGGAAAACTCAGTCTAGAACTGCCAGCTATAGAGGGCCCATATGGAAAATGTCAGAATTTATCTCTATCAACTCTGATGAAAATTGTCCAGAATCTCAGCTCTGCTACATTCCAACTGGACATTTTACCTACTGGCTTTTTTAAATCAGTACTTCACCTCATAACAGCATATGTGCTTCAGATTATAAATACATCACTACAAACAGGCATTTCTCTTAGGTCCCTGAAAACAGCAGTCCCAACAGCCCCTGCTCAAAAAGAATAACTTGGATCCATCAGTACTAAGCAACTACAGACCAATATCAAATCAACCTTTTCTTGCTAAGATCACTGAAAAAATGAACTAAACTAACTGCTTTTTTATCACTAAATAACTATTTTAATGACTATCAGTCTGGTTTTCATTGTATTCCTAGTACAGAAACAGCCCTTGTCAAAGTGGTGAATGACATCCATCTTAACACTGATGCAGGCAAAGCATCTGTCCTGGTTTTCCCTGACCTTAGTGCAGCATTTGACACAGTAGACCACTGTATACTACTACACTGATTGGAGCACTGGGTTGACACAGTAGACCACTGTATACTACTGCACTGACTGGAACACTGGGTTGACACAGTAGACCACTGTATACTACTGCATCAACTGGAGCACTGGGTTGACACAGTAGACCACTGTATACTACTACACTGACTGGAGCACTGGGTTGACACAGTAGACCACTGTATACTACTACACTGACGGGAGCACTGGGTTGACACAGTAGACCACTGTATACTACTACACTGACTGGAGCACTGGGTTGGATTTGCAGGTAAATTGGTTGAAATCCGACCTACAAGACAGGAGCTATTTTATTGCCATGGGAAATTCTACCTCAACACCAGCTTCCCTGACCTGTGGTGTCTCCAGGGATCTATCCTAGGGCCTTTATTGTTTAACCTCTACATGCTCCTACTCAGCCAAATGATCAGGAACAACTCAATGTGCTATCATAGCTAGGCTGATCTATCTTGCTTTGTCTCCCATTGAGTTTGTCCCCCTTGACTCTCTCCATCAGTGTCTAGACCAGGTTAACACCTGGATGTCACAAAACTTTCAGTCATCTCGAGGAGGATTTTGCCCTTTTAACTGGTCTTCCAAAGAAAAGTATAAAACTACAAATCATACAAAATGTAGCTGCTAGGGTTATTTATTTATTCAGTCATTTATTTATTACCACTTAATTATTTTTACGTAATTTATTTATTTACTTCTCTTTTATTTATCTTTTATCTCGAGTCCTCATGAAGTCTTTTATCTTTTTTTGGCATGCACTTTGTACGATTTTATTGAAGGTCTTTTACAATTTTTTTCTGTAAAGCACATCAATCAATGCGCTATACAAATAAAACTGCCTTGCTTTGCCTGCCAGGCCAAAATTGAATTAAGTGCTTGTTCTTTTGACTACATTCGGTGAAGACATTGATGTAATGCTTAAAATGTCTGGATGCCTGGACACTTTTCCAGAATGCATTAAAATGTACTTGCGTAAGTGAGGTTAAAATGTACTTGCGTAAGTGAGGTTAAAATGTACTTGCGTAAGTGGGGTTAAAGTGTACTTGAGTAAGTGAGGTTAAAGTGTACTTGAGTAAGTGGGGTTAAAGTGTACTTGCGTAAGTGGGGTTAAAATGTACTTGCATAAGTGGGGTTAAAGTGTACTTGCGTAAGTGGGGTTAAAATGTACTTGCATAAGTGGGGTTAAAGTGTACTTGAGTAAGTGAGGTTAAAGTGTACTTGAGTAAGTGAGGTTAAAATACCATACTTAGTTCTCTATAATACAAGTAGGTCATGTGATGTTTCAAGTACTGTTCTCGAAGCATCATTCTAATGCACTGTGAATGTAGTGCATGGTTGGAGGTGCAATGTGGCAGAAAAGCAGCATGCAATGCATAGTATACAGCTGCAAAAAACTCCACACTGACAAGGATGCTGATGATTTGGGAACGAGCCCATGTGAACAGGTCTACACACCATGGATTGTATGTAGACATTTAATTGTAGATATATCAGTAAATAAGTAGTTGAACAATATCATAAACCAAATGTTTGCAAAACATTTCAAGCAAATTCCTCATAATGAAACCTGTCAGGTCTTTTGTCCATGAATAATGATTCATAAAATTGAAGACTCTTTTAGCAGTATATATGGGCTTCAAGTATTTTCTTCAATTAAGATCTTAAATCAGAGCATGACATTGAATTCCCCATTTGAGGAAACCTCTAAAGACTTGTTACACTTAGGTGTTCACCTTGTTTAGTCAAAAAGACAAGTGCCTCATTAGATTGTGGCCTTGCAGCAGTGGCCATATTGCATTTCTCCCCTTTGAGGCATTATGCAACATTTCTGAGCCTGGCATAAAGCGCCCCTGAAAACCCATGCAAATTGTTGAATGCCAAAAATTAACACAATTTGAATTCTTTAGGAAAACTGACACTGACTATTACAGTATTACAGTATATGTTATGTACAGTAAAAGTAACATGTTCCATATACTGTATATTTTGAGTGAATGTTGTGACATCATTATGTATTGGTAAATCTGTCACATAGGTAAGTATGGCATAGCCTACATAATGAACAGAAGACAATTTGTATCTCTGTATCTGTAAGTTGAAGAACTGCTTTTGTCATTTCATGGTCATTACATCACTTAGAGGTTCTTATACTGTATAGCATCCCAGTACAAAAACTAAGACGTAAATGCAATACAGTGAAAGCTGTATGTAAATAGTTGAATGCAGACTAAAATGACTAGAATCTAACAAGAGAATGTGAAGAAATAAGTGCAGTCATGTCACAAAAACAATCCTATCTGATCATGTTAGTGTCCTATGGTTAGCTCTACTGTGGTCCTATGGTAAGCTCTGTGGTTAGCTCAATGGTAGGCTCTATGGTTAGCTCTACTATGGTCCTATAATTAGCTCTATGGTTAGCTCAATGGTTAGCTCTACTATGGTCCTATGGTAAGCTCTATGGTAAGCTCTATGGTTAGCTCAATGGTAGGCTCTATGGTTAGCTCTACTATGGTCCTATGGTTAGCTCTATGGTAAGCTCTGTGGTTAGCTCTACTATGGTCCTATGGTTAGCTCTATGGTTAGCTCAGTGGTTAGCTCTACTATGGTCCTATGGTTAGCTCTATAGTTAGCTCTATGGTAAGCTGATGCTAAAAATGTTTGCTGACATCAAGGCATTGCTTCAGTTGTAATCAAATGGATCTCTAACGTTACACCAAGTCAAAAGCAGCCAATATGAATAGATACTGCATTGTCAGTGAAGTGTTTATGTCTGTAAAAGCAGCTGATGTAACAGAAAACAATGTAAAAAGTACTAAATGGACCCAGACGTTAAATGTAACTTTATAAGATGATCATGTGTTTGGTCATTTTAGTTGTGTTTTCTTATTACTGTGGATCTGTGAGTAGTTTGATGGTCAGTAACTTCTGAAGTTGGCGATCGTTTAGCCAGCTCAAACATCAATCAGTCTGGTATAATGTTAGCCTATTTATCTGGACCCTGAAAAGGTAACACTGGACACTCAATGGATCTGATGAAGGAGAACAGCTAGATTCTTTCAACAGCTATTTCAGTTTGTGGGGGTCAAAGAGCTACTTGTGTGCAGGGGTGTTGGGAGGATGGGGTGTGAGGCATGGGCAGGCTGCTTACAGTCAAATGCTTCTCTTACATGCTAGGCAGTTGTGTTCCTCTGGAGAGAGCCTTCATTTCAGCTTTAGCAATGCGTTGTGCCCTGCTCAGTATTCAAATCTGCTGAACTTTGTCTGCTTTGCAGAGGTGATTTTAGCAAAATCAAGCTAGAATGTGATTTCTTTCATGTTATTTCTCTTGCAAGCACCTGGCTTGTATATATCAGTCAAATGCACAATTGTTATATTGAAACTAACGTTACTAGGTTCTTTTAGGATTGATGGAATAAGGGACTGTCTGCTTTTTTAAGGGTAGACAAACTGACTTCATGCAGAGTTATATAAGCTCTCTACATAGACTATGACACTGACTTTATGAAGATCCATATGAGCTCAATACATATACTATGGTACTGACCTCATGAAGAGCCATATAAGCTCTCTACATAGGCTACCCCACTCTCTTTATGAAGAGCCATATACGCTTTCTACATAAGCTATGACACTGACTTCATGAAGTCATATAAGCTCTCTATACATAGACTATGACACTGACTTTATGAAGTCATATAAGCTCTCTACATAGACTATGACACTGACTTTATGAAGTCATATAAGCTCTCTATACATAGACTATGGCACTGACTTTATGAAGAGCCATATACGCTTTCTACATAAGCTATGACACTGACTTCATGAAGTCATATAAGCTCTCTATACATAGACTATGACACTGACTTTATGAAGTCATATAAGCTCTCTACATAGACTATGACACTGACTTTATGAAGTCATATAAGCTCTCTATACATAGACTATGGCACTGACTTTATGAAGAGCCATATACGCTCTCTCCATAGGCTATGACACTGACTTTATGCTGACAATTCCATCCCCTTTAATGTGGAGTATGATGTATGAATCTATGGCATTTATTACACATGGTGCCCTTACATTTAAAGTCAACAGTTTTGATAAATGTCAGCAGCATTTGCTGTACCTGTACATCATTTTGCTGAAGGTGATCACTGACTAGGAGAAGTAGTCATACATTTCAGATGAAGTTGAAGGTGAACATTGACTAGGACAAGTAGTCATACATTTCAGATGAAGTTGAAGGTGAACATTGACTAGGAGAAGTAGTCATACATTTCAGATGAAGTTGAAGGTGAACACTGACTAGGAGAAGCAGTCATACATTTCAGATGAAGTGGTGACTGAATGCATTTGTCCTAAAGCGAGGCAAAAGTGAACACAGTTTGGCTCCCATAGTCTGTGGTTGTTGTGAAAATGTTAAGTGTTTTAAAAAAGTAGACACTGTATTGAGACAAAAATTGTAATGTGTGTTTACATGGTGTGTGTGTGGGTGCGTGTGTAAGATCCAATATCAACTAGATATCTCAACTAGATAGAACTCCTGTCTCAAGGTCATTATGAATATCCATCCTGGTGAAGTTAGAGAATAGCAGAGAAACCATGACGGCCTCATGATGTGCGTAACTCTTCATTATTACACTGTTAGATTAAAAGAAATGTCTAAATGAAAGAATCTGCCTGACAGATTCATACAAACATCACTCCTCATCACATAACCTTCTTCACATAACCTTCCATTCTGAATAGATTTAAATATGCTTTTAGTGCCACAAGTGAACAAGAGTTCATTGGGTCCAAACTACTTTGAGGGAACCTGGTTCCACCATGGAGGTCTCATTGTAAGTGGATTTGATGTCAGTGGCTAAAGCATAAAATCCAACACTATTGAGTAGTACAGCATTGACTAGCACAGCATTGCTCTTTAGAACCAGAGCCAGTGGAAAGAGACTCGCAGCCTTTCATGGGGTCTGTTGTCTTTGTGTCTGAGCGTCCTCCTTTTAAACATCTGTGTGAAATGGCCGTGGATGAAATAGCATGCTGTCTGTCACACACACAAACACACACACACACACACACAGACACACACACACAGTAACATAAAGGCAGGCTTCTTGCCCCTCGCATGCCCTCATTTTCAAATTCCATTGCACTGAGTCAAAGACATAATAGCTCAACTCAACTCAACTCTAGCAATCTAGCGTCTGTCATCAGCTCTTATTCTGCCTTGCCACTTGATGGTACCAGATCAGCTTGACTCAGATCAGCTCTGCTCGCTTCTATTGTTTGCAGAGCCCCAGTACCTGCTAGCTGCACTGTGGCAAACAGACACTTTATTCGGCCTTGGAAACATCTCACAACCGAAAGGTAGCAGACCTGACTGTCCGGACTTTTCTGGACCAAGATGAAACAAAAAAACATTTTATCCACTATGTTGACTTAACACACAACCAGAAGTCTTCCTTCTACCACACACACACACACACACACTAAAGTCTGTATATAGCTCTACAGAGTTACTCGTCAGATTTACTGTGATCCCTGGGCTCCAGGCTGGGGTCTGACGTTAGTAGATGTGAGGGGTTGCTTTGGGGTTCAGTTCCCTCTGTGATGAGATCATTTCAGGCTGTGTGTGTGTGTGCGTGCGTGCATGTGTGTATGTCTTTGTGCCTGAGGATGATGCTCAGACTCAGTGTCATACATTGCAGGGTGTAATCAAGCAAATAAACACACGCACACACACACACACACACACACACACACACAGACTTCCTTTGGTCCACATGAAATGTTGTAGTTGGTGGTAGTACCATTGCCTGCTGCTCTGAGGCTCTTATCTCTGAGCTTCTGTCATCCTTAGTCTTTACTAAAGCAGCACACACACACACACACACACACACACACACACCACACACACAGACACGCACATACACACACACACACACACACACACACAGTAGTGCTTAACCCTGCTGACACATCTTAGGTGCACACACATACACACACACACTCACACACGCCACACACACACACACACACACCACACACACACACACAGTAGTGCTTAACACTGCTGACACACAACACAACACAACACAACACAACACAGCACAGCACAGCACAGCACAGCACAGCACAGCACAGCACAACACAAACACAACAGAACACAGCACAACACAGCACAGCATAGCACAGTACAGTACATTTCAACACAACACAACACAACACAACACAACACAACACAGCACAGCACAGCACAACACAGCACAGCACAACACAACACAACACAACACAACACAACACAAGCCAGCCCAGCCCAGCCCAGCCCAGCCCAGCCCAGCCCAGCCCAACACAACACAACACAACACAACACAACACAACACAACACAACACAACACAACACAACACAGCACAACACAGCACAGCACAACAGAACACAGCACAACACAGCACAGCACAGCACAGTACAGTACATTTCAACACAACACAACACAGCACAGCACAGCACAGCACAGAACAGCACAGCACAGCACAGCACAGCACAACACAACACAACACAACACAAAACAACACAGCACAGCACAGCACAACACAGCACATCACAACACAACACAACACAACACAACACAACACAAAACAACACAGCACAACACAACACAACACAACACAACACAGCACAGCACAGCACAGCACAACACAACACAGCACAACACAACACAACACAACACAACACAACACAACACAACACAGCACAGCGCAATGCAACGCAACACAACACAACACAGCACACCACTGCCCAGCCCAGCCCAGCCTTTTAAAAACTCCAATTCCCATGTGGTGATGTGGCTGTGGGGGTCACTGTATTCCAGTATAATAACAGAAGATGTTGTCACCGGGTGACAGGATGAGAAAGGAAATGAAAACGTCCTGTGCTTGATTGGATTTGCCTTCTAAAATATTAATTGTTTCCTCACTGACCGACTACAGTAAATTACATTTACCTTACATCTGTGGTCCTCCCAAAGCTAGGGGGGGCTAAAGAGTGTTTGGTAACACTTTATTTGAAGGTGTCTGCATAAGAGTGACATGAGCCTGTCATTAGCATGACATGACACGCATCATGAACATTAATGACACTTCATCAGTGTTTATGACTGTTGGCATGAAGTGTCATTTGGTTTGTGTAATGGCAAGTTGACACTGTTAGGGGTGCAGACATTACAAAAACCAAATGCCACTTCATGACAACACTCATAAACACTAATGAAGTGTCTTTCATGTTCATGAGATTTGTCCTGCTGTGTTAATGACAGACTCATGTCACTCTTATGTAGACACCTTCAAATCGAGTGTTACTGAGTGTCCATGTGATGTGTGACTGCAAGGCTGTGTTGTTTGTGGGTGCATGAGAATGGCTCCTGGGATATCGCCTGGAGAGAGATAATAGTCAATGCCAGAACTGCTGGAGTGAACTGCAACTAAAACTGACTAAATGGGGCATAGGACAATGAAACTGAAAGTGAGCTTCTGTGCCCCATTCAGTTAGCTGCTAGTTACATATTTGGTCAATGTTAAATCAATTTTTTTGTTCTTTTTCCTACAGACAGCACTCAGTGACCTCTGACAACAGTGCTATGGATTGATTCACACAGGAGTTCACCTTTAACCCCACTGGCAGGGAGGCATATATATATAAATACATATAATACATTAAATGCATATTTGCCCACTAGGGTCTTCCAGTCTCTTCCAGCCCGTAAGCCCGCCCTCTGCAGTGCTCACACGCCGCTCAGCTTCCCTCTGCTCTCCTGCTCGTTAGAGGACAATGACATTTGCCTTTTGTTGCTAATGGCAACACCCCATTAACAGCTTGGCGAGGGCCCAGAGGTCAGAGCTGGAGAGAGAGTGTGAGCGAGTGTGTGCACAAGAGAATGTGCCCAGGGTCATTATCCTCGAGGAAGCGCGTCTTAAGAAGCTCAGCGTGTGCAGAGAGGGAAGGAGCCTAGCGGAGCGGTGCTCCGTGTCTCGGAGAGAGTAAACTCTACAACTCAGTGCTGACAACAGCTAATTGGGCCACCGTCACCACGGCATCTGTACGCTCATCTCTCGCTCTATTTATCGCTCTCTCTACCGCTTGCTCTCTCTCTCCTCTGCCACCTTCATACTGGATGATATTTATGCACCTGCTTTGCTGCCATTTTTCCAATGCACACACTGTGGTGATGGTCTGTGTGTGTGTGTGTGTGTGTGTGTGTGTGTGTGTGTGTGTGTGTGTGTGTGTGTGGCTGGACACTGGGGTGATTTCATGAGGGAGAGGAGGCTATCTAATGCACTCACTGTGGTGAAGGCCTCTGTGTGTGTGTGTGTGTGTGTGTGTGTGTGTGTGTGTGTGTGTGTGTGTGTGTTTGTGTGTGTGGCTGGACGCTGGGGTGATTTTGTGAGAGAGAGAAGGTTATGTTGTTTCAGCGCTATCTCACTGCTTTGTGTGTGTAAATGTAAACACACACACACACACACACACACACAGTGCATGACACATACTGTAATTCCACCCTGTTGCGTAGACACCTGTTTGGGGGATGACTCACGCAGTGAGAGGTGTTTTCTTAAGGTTACTTTGTTCCCCCTGATGTGTACACACCTGTTAGGGGGCATATTTCACCCCGAGTGAAGTGTTCTCTTCAGGTGACCCCGTTTACAAGATGACGCCTAAGGTGACTCAGTTGGAGTTTTGCTGTGGGCTGTGGTATCCAGGTGGATGACATACTGGAAATTTCACTGTTAGATTATTACTTATAGTCTGTTAATTCATTTGTGTTTCTTGTTAAATGCTGACATTTTGAGATTCAATTCTATTCAATTCTATTTATACAGTGCCCTTTACAATAGTATT
>PYXC01001490.1:902500-922500 GCA_015244755.2 Tenualosa ilisha
GACATAAACGGCAAAGCTGAGAGTTCAGTCACAATATTCCTAGAGACGATTAATAGTGTGTTTAGCCCGTCAGATGTTTTAGTAAACACTAAAGTAGGTAGTGTGTGTGTGTGTGTGTGGGCCTGAAGGTTCACATCAGTGAGTGTGGTAGGTATTGTGTGTGTGTGTGTGGGCCTGAAGGTTCACATCAGTGAGTGTGGTAGGTATTGTGTGTGTGTGTGTGTGTGTGTGTGTGTGGGACCTGAAGCATCACTTCATTTATTGAATATTGTGTTGATGGGAGCAGGGCAGATTTCTGACTTAAATGAAGTCCAGGGTTTTCTTTAGTTTTCCATCCTGCTGCCTTACCATTTGATTGTTTACACACAACAGTTTTTCATTAAAGCTTTTCATCATGCTGACCTACCGACTCTTGGGGCCTTTGTGGTGTGTGACCAGACCAGATTCAGGAGCACTAGACTGTGAGGAGGTTGTGAGGAGCACTAGACTGTGAGGAGGTTGTGAGGAGCACTAGACTGTGAGGAGGTTGTGAGGAGCACTAGACTGTGAGGAGGTTGTGAGGAGCACTAGACTGTGAGGAGGCTGTGAGGAGCATTAGACTGTGAGGAGGCTGCGGAGTTCACATCTCACATCTCACTTCTCCATTTCTCTTCTCAAGCTTCTCACAACACAGCCTGTAGAAGTAGCACATCATCAGAGGCTGTGTGTAGGTGTGTGTGTGTGTGTGTGCGCGCGCACGTGTAGGAATAACACATCTGACTGCAACAGAATGTTTACTGCTGATGCTATAGAGACTGGAATTTATGTGTGTGTTCATTAGGTGAGAGTCACAGAGAGGCTATATATGTGTGTGTGTGTGTGTGTGTGTGTGTGTGTGTGTGTGTGTGTGCATGTGCGTGTGAGAGAGAGACATTAGAAAGAGAGAGAGAGTGAGTGTGGGTGGCAGACAGTGTCAAACACACACAGCGTCAAACACACACACAGGTGTCTTGACTGTTGGCAGAGAGCTGTTGTAGGTTATTACAGAAAAAGCAGAGGAAAGAGAGAGAGAGAGAGAGAGAGAGAGATAGATGAGATAGAGAGAGAGACAGATAGATGGAAAGAAAAACAGATATAGAGTGAAGGAGAGAGAAAAGAATGGAGTTGAGCAAGAGAAACAGATAGTGAAAGAAAGAGAGAAGAATTGAGTCGGGCAGCTGTACCCATCTGGTCAGTCAAAGCCAATGAGTCTTCAGACAGGCTCTTAGAACAGCCAAGAGATGGAGTGAGCGAGGGATCGAAATGGAGAAAGCAAAAGAGAGAAAGAAAGACAGTGTGTGCTAGACTGTGAGAGAAAGAGAGTGTGTTATAATGAGAGAGAGTGTGTGTCTTAGACTGAGAGAAAAAGATAGAATAGAAGAGCAGAGAAATGAGAGAGAGGGGAATGGTGAGAGTGAAAGAAAGAGAGAAAGAGTGTGTGTGAGACTGTCAGAGAAAGAGAAAAGTTAATAAGAGCGAGTGAGAGCCCCTAGAGAGAGAGAGAGAGAGAGAGAGAGAGAAGAGAAAAAGTGGAAGTGAGAGAGAAAGGTGAAGAGTGGGGGAGAGAGAGAAATGGAGGGAGCAAAAGAAAAGAGAGAAAGAGAAGTCAGTAAGAGTAGGAGAGAAAGCAGCTCAGCTGTGGTGTGGTTTATTGATCATAACGCCTGGGCACAGATCAATCAGACTGAATGATCAGATTGATTGATTGATCAAACTGAATGATCAGACTGAATTATCAGATTTATTGATCAGGTTGATTGATTAGACTGAACAATCAGATTGATCAGGTTGATTGATTAGACTGAACAATCAGATTTATTGATCAGGTTGATTGATTAGACTGAACAATCAGATTTATTGATCAGGTTGTCTGATTTGTTTACAGAGCACCAGGTAAACTCCAAGAAATGTCCAGTGACACGGTAGGTGTGTGTGTGTGTGTGTGTGTGCGTGCGTGCGTACGTGCATGCGTGCGTGCGTGTGTGTGTCTGATTAAATATGAGATAGATGACAATAGAAAGATGGATGACAATTTCAAAATAGGAAGATCTCTCCGTGTGTGTGTGTGTGTGTGTGTGTGAGTGAGGGAGAGATATAATCTGTGAGTGTTTCAGTGTCTTTGTCTGTCCTCTTAAAATGGGGTGGAGGGCCTCTGACGCAGAGACAAGGAAATGCTCTTATGTTGTCTCTTGTGTGTGTGTGTGTGTGTGTGTGTGTGTGTGTGTGTGTGTGTGTGTGTGTGTATGCCTGCGCATGCATATGTGTGTATGTGTGTGTGTCCTTTAAGCTGAGAAAGAGCTCAGGTTCACTGGAGTTCAGAGCAGAGGTCTCTCGTGCCAACAGCCATAACGTCAACACTTCCAAAGCTTTTTATCACACTCTAGCTCTTTTACACACACATTCCCTTCACACACACACACACACGCACATTTCCTTCACACATTCCCTTCACACACACACACATTACCTTCACACATTCCCTTCACAAATTCTCTCACTCAGCTCAGACACACACACACAAGCATTGGTATCCATACTGTGTCACGTGGACAGAAAGACAGGGACAGAGACATGTGACTGTGACAAGACACTGTGGAAAAAGAACCATGGCAACAGACGTGACTATGATGCTGTTTTGTATTATTGTCCATAAAAAAGAAATACTGCTTTCTGATTGGCTGACAGGGCAGTAATTCTGTTTAAAAGGGCACCTATAAAGTAGATTTGGCAAAAAAAGTTAAATCAGTGTTCTATTTCTATTTGAACGGTGGAGTCAGCTGTCATCAGACTCACTATGGTCTGTAAGCAAAGAAAATAGTGACAGCGGAGCATGTTTCTTTTATGTTCTAACGCATGCCTATTGTCTACACACGAGTTGCACTCAGATGTCAAGCAGGATAACAGCTGTCGAGGTGTCCTGATATAAGCAGTTTATGGACTTGACTTGGCTTGTATGGGCCGAGACGGTCTACTTGGCCCCCCCTCAGAGGCCATCATGCCTTCCGTCCGTCAAAGAAGTAAAAGAAAAGGAAAAGGAATGTTTCTGCTTAAAGCTAGAAGTTGCTAGAAGTATTCACAGACAAGAACAAAACTCTTCCAGAACAGCACAGCACACATGGGAAACACAAAGCCAAACATGCTTTAGTATCTGCTGATGGATGGTCAGAGTCTCCCAATGAGCATCAGTATCTGCTGATGGATGGTCAGAGTCTCCCAATGACCAAAGTGTCCGAAGCAGAGACTCCAGCCACGTCAGAGCACTGCGCTGACACTCAGGTTCATGCTTAGGATCTCACCCATGGTTAGCAGTTTACCAAAGCATGTGCCTTGTTTTTATAGTAGCCATACTTGGACTCCTGCCTGCCAGACTCCAGCCTGCCAGTGAAATTAGGAGCCCTTGATGCTGTTGAGCTGAGGGAGGGATGAGCACCTGTGAGCATGTAAAACTCCAACGCAGGAGTTGATTATCCATAGACCCCTATTCCACTGAACACCTCTGTCTGGGAATGATGGCAGAGGGGCACAGAAGAACGATTTAGCTCATTAGAGAAACAATTGCATGACCAGACTGGACCGCACCAGCAGAGAAGAGGAGACATATGGCTGTTATTAACCAGAAGCCCAAGATCAGTCACAAATGGATCGGGACGAGTTTTACTCTGCTCATTTCTGGCCAGCATGGGAACGATATCAGCAGCCTTGTGATTTCAAAAAATCTATACATGCTTTTTGTTTTAATGATGGGCCTTTGGCTTGAGTCCTAGCTCTGCGCTCACAGCTAATGAAGATCTAGGAGAACACAGATGCCAATTGATGTAGCGCCGCTTGTAGCTTTGCTGGAACTCATTCCTACAGACAATCGGTGAGCTTGTTAAAAGTTTTGGAGGAGCAGCTAGAACATACTTTTTTCACACTGCTTGTGTGAAACGCCAAGAGTTGGAGACAGTATACTCTTCAACTGCACTGTGAAACCGATCTACTACATGCCCTGGGCTACAGTGGCTGCACCTTAAACTGATCTGCTACCTGCCCTGATCTACTGCAGATGTGAGTGTGAAACTGATCTACTACACACCCTGATCTACTGCAGATGTGACTGTGAAACTGATCTACTACACACCCTGATCTACTGCAGATGTGACTGTAAAACTGATCTA
The DNA here is from genome assembly GCA_015244755.2 of Tenualosa ilisha. NCBI lineage: Eukaryota > Metazoa > Chordata > Actinopteri > Clupeiformes > Clupeidae > Tenualosa > Tenualosa ilisha. The sequence continues at coordinate 906,676 of PYXC01001490.1, forward strand.
CTACACACCCTGATCTACTGCAGATGTGACTGTGAAACTGATCTACTACACACCCTGGTCTACTGCAGATGTGACTATGAAACTGATCTACTACACACCCTGGTCTACTGCAGATGTGACTGTAAAACTGATCTACTACATGCCGTGGTCTACTGCAGATGTGACTGTGAAACTGATCTACTACATGCCGTGGTCTACTGCAGATGTGACTGTGAAACTGATCTACTACACACCCTGGTCTACTGCAGATGTGACTGTGAAACTGATCTACTACACACCCTGGTCTACTGCAGATGTGACTGTAAAACTGATCTACTACATGCCGTGGTCTACTGCAGATGTGAGTGTGAAAATGATCTACTACATGCCGTGGTCTATGGCAGCTGAGACTGTGAAAACTGAAACAGGGTGACCATCACTTCAGAGGAGTTTCTGACTGAGTTGTAAATTAATATGGGTGTATCTCTCCCAGGTTAAGCACCCAAGTTATTTACAGGGTGCGTTTTTTTGTAGAAACTCAGGTTAAGCACCCAAGTCCAGCCGGGAATTGAACCCATGACCACGCAGGCTATATTACAGCACTAGAGGCAGAGATTATTGGACTCTGGTGACAGTCGAGTGTCGAATGACTGAGTCTGAGTGGGTTAGCCAACAGCCTCACTTATACTTATACTTATACTAATACTTATACTGATCAGCCGCGGTTACACTGAGCATTGATCATTGATCAGTGCAATGGGGGACAGTTACACTGCGCATTGATCATTGATCAGTGCAATGGGGGACAGTTACACTGCGCATTGATCAGTGATCAGTGCAATGGGGGACAGTTGCATTTTTCTATCATCTTGTCCTCCCTTGAACTCCGAAATGAAATCTGTGTTTGATACTGTAGGTCTCCTTCCCCCCTCTGTTGTACGTACAGTAGGTGTGTGTGTGTGTGTGTGTAGACTTAAGGAGATGAAAGAGAATCTGAACACACAGGTATGATGTAATGGACTCATTTCTCATTCCCTCTGTGTGTGTGTGTGTGTGTGTGTGCGTGTGTGAGACAGAGAGAGAGAGAGAGCTCCACACAACTTACTACCGACACATTTCCTCTGTGTGTGGCTGTGTGTGTGTTTGTGTGCAAGTGTGTGTGCATATTTGTGTACGACTGAGTGACAGGACAGAGATGGCTTTCATGACTGCAGAAACAGGGATTCCCAGATCTTACCAAACTTAACCAACACAGTTCATTCAGTATGAAAGCCAAGGCATCAAACACACACACACACACACACACACACACACACACACACACACACACACACACAGATATATGTTGAATGTTGTACGTTATAAAAATCCAGGTTGGGTTTAGGTCACAGGCATCTCCTCCAGGTGACACCCAGAATGGAAAAGACTCAGTAATGTGTTTGTGTATGTGTGTATGTGTGTGTGTGTGTGTGTGAGCAGGGATTGCAAACTAACTCCTAATTCAACTCTGACATGTTTCTCCAGCTTTCAGTGGTGGAGATATATGAAAGTGCCGATTAGGCTTGCAGACAGAAAGGGTACACACAGACACACACACACACACACACCACACACACACACACACACACACACACACGCACACGCACACAGAGGCCAATTAGACTTGCTGAGAGGGTAGGTGATTGTATGCCAGGATCTAAGTTGCTATAACACTCCACACACACACACACACTAGATCACAGTCCCCATCATCGTCAAAATTAACAGATGTGCAGACAGCTGTGAACACACAAACACACATACATACATACACACACACACACACTCAGTCACGCAGGTGCATATCACATTTATTGACCAGTCAGGGCCAGAATAATAAATTAATTGGTAACACTTCAGGCACAGATAATATATTATTATATATTCTTTGCTCAGATTCAAACAATGGTGTGTGGGTCAGAGCTGGATTGACTGCTGCTTCTTCCGAAAGTGTCACCAGCATTACCCCTGATTGAGAGAATCATTCCAGCGCAGGACAGACTGAAATGTAAAACTGCAGAAGCCCCATGCAGCCTCGTGTGTTGAGTGTGCGAGAGAGCCGAGGGCCGAACGGCACTCTTCACACTTTCATCCTCGGATAACTTTTGAGCGTGCTCTCAGAGTCAGGAGACGCCTTCATATCCACGGAGGAGCTCTGATTCCAAGGGCTGTTTCAGGTTAAGCCGCAGCTGAGCTCGTCTCTCCACCTCTCTCTCCCCTGCTCAGCACTGTCTGATATTGATGCACTGGCATCATTTCAAGTGTTCTAAAGCAGGAGTTCGTCTGACTCCGGCTCTTTATCTTCGCGTGAATACGGCTCGGAGCTGATTTAAAAATGGAGGGCTAGAGTAACGAACCTGCAGACTTGGGAGAAGATGGATTGCGCAAAGGTACGGATAGAAAGCAGACATTTAATTGGCTTCCCTCAAAAAATAATGCAACTTGGTTGAAGGGATCTATCTGTTCCCTGGGCCTGGGTCGATAGGCAACAAGATCGAGAGTGGATCGATAGTGAAACACTTTCAGAGCTCAGTGTAGACGGATGACTCGGGGCCCTTTCCAATCTGCGGGGAGATGAGCTGGAAACGTTATATTTACCATCATCTGTAATGTCCTTGTCATCCAGGGGCTGTCGCCTGAAATACTTAAACAGACTGTCCTGGAGAGAAAGGAAAAGAAAACAAGTCTCCACTCCTTCACTTCCTGACTTTCTGTTTGGTTGCTGCTTTTCTGACTCGGGGTGAAGGGCCAGACAGCAGTGCATGCACAAACGTTCATGCATTTACATTTACACACACACACACACACACACACACACACACACATAGATTCCACGTGTCATAAGCTATTGTGTTGTGCTGTGCTGAATGTTGTGAATGCCTGAACATTGTGAAGGTCTGAACGTCAGTGTCAATGTCAGCATTCAGGACACAGGCTCTTAAATGCTGCAGTCTCCACTGTCTGTCCTGTGTGATGGTGCAATGTGCTCCTGGTGAAGAACCTGCCAGAGGTGCAAAAGCATCTCACTCTCTCGGGGTAAAACATTTTCTTCACTGTAAGTAGGTAACATGTTAAGCCATGATCTACAGTGGTGCAATCGATAGGAGACACGGATAGCAGAGTTTTGGTTAGCTTTGTTTTTGGCTAAGCTTTGCTTGCTATGATAGTTACCTGGAGCTCTACATGCTGCCAAAGGCCAGCGCCCAAGGCTAAACACACACACACACACACACACACACACACACACACACACCTAAGGCTGTTCGCAAGGGCTTGTGTTTTATTACCAGAGCTGCATGAACTTTGTTAACAATGGCAAATTGAAAAACAGTGTTCATTCAATGAAAAACTGCCATCCCTAATTAACCATCAATCAGAACAAAGTGTGTCTTCATTTTTTAAATAAAAACACCATATCTCATGTCCTCAGGAGGACCGACAGTCCACTAATGAAGTCACAGGCATAGACTGATAGATAGATACACAGATAGATAAATAGATAGATAGATAGATGGATAGACAGACAGACAGAGATAGATTGATAGATAGACAGACAGCTAAATAATAATATATTACCGTTGCTATGCCTTTGATGTCAAAACACAAGACTGGAGTACGGTGCCTGTCACTTAGCTTATGTGTCACCAGGGCAGCAGAAGTTTAGCTTTACCATATAATCAGACGTTTAGCTACCATATAATCAGACGTTTTCTCTCAACAATCACACAGCAGATTTTGATCACTGCACTCGTTGGTGAAGTTAAGTAAGGAGTCAGTAATCATGATTTGGAGTCAGTAACCATGGTTTGGAGTCAGTAATCATGGTTTGGAGTCAGTAACCATGGTTTGGAGTCAGTAATCATGGTTTGGAGTCAGTAACCATGGTTTGGAGTCAGTAATCATGGTTTGGAGTCAGTAACCATGGTTTGGAGTCAGTTACCATGGAACCACGGGTTGGAATGCAACCTGAGGTCGTCTCCTTCTCTCTTTCACACCCATTTCCTGTCAGTCTCTACTGTTCTAACTGCATTAAGGCAGAAAGCACAAACATACACACAAAAAAACTCTGGATACCGGTCTCCAGAAAATCAAATGAGAGACGGATTTGAACTTGACCGGATGGCAGGGTTGTACTGTCCCGTACTTCACAGCTTATTTGCAAAAGGGCCTTTCATTTTCCCAGGGGGATTTTCACCTTCAGGCTTGTGTGTGCGCTGGGCAGTCACCAGCCATCAGCGCCCCCCACCCCCCACCCAGTTAACACACGTCCTCGCCTTACCATTGTCAACACCTGCACTAGCCGAAAGTGCCAAATGAAGAACCTTCTGGTATAAACTCACCTGGCCATTATTGCGGATTTCACAGATGTAACTTAACAGGCTGTTTACTGCTAAACCCTGAGTTGTATTGGCTGGGTGGTCACACTAAGCTGGCCATGGGGACGGTGACATGACACTATTACACCACTGACCTCTGACTTCTATCTCATCTTACAAACACATCATGACAACTTCTACATACATACAACTCCCTACATACTAGATGACATCTACCCTCAGCTGGTGTCAAACATTTATTTCCAACACCAAGGACATCCTAGTTCTGAGGGTTCAACTCGTTGTCAGTCCATGGAATTCCAATGAGCTTCCGTTGGCATGCCAACTCATGATTACGCCAGAAAAGCACTTTTATGGGCCTGACGCTCAGACCTCTGGTCACCTTTCAGGGAAAATGTGTTCATACACACTCACACACACTCACATGGGCACACGCTGTGCCTAATATGGAGCAATCACTCAGTGTGTGTGTGTGTGTGTGTGTGTGTGTGTGTGTGTGTCAGTGTGCACCTTTCTGGGAAAATGTGCTCGTAAACACACTTACATGGGCACAGACTGTGCCTTACATGGAGCGATCACTCAATATGTGTGTGTGTGTGTGTGTGTGTGTGCGCCATGCTGCACCTAACATGGAGCGATCACTCAGTGTGTGTGTGTGTTTGTATGTGTGTGTGTGTGTATGTGTGTGTGTGCCAAGTTGCACCTAACATGGAGCAATTGCCGTGATTAAGAAGTTAATTTAATCAGCTCATTAAAGGACATCAGTGGTTGGGGGTCGTTTGTGTGTGTGTGTGTGTGTGTGTGTGTGTGTGTGTGTGTGTGTATGTGCTTAATGTGTCCCTCTCCGAGCCCATTATGGTGACTGCCGGTCCACCTGAAATGTGCTAGCTGTACATTGGGTGTGTTTCTCTCTCATTGGTGCTCGCCCCTTGTTTTCTCTCCAAGGTCGTAACTTGCAGCCCTGAATGACTGATCTTTTCTGTGTTTGCCATAAAAAGCCAGCAGGAGGGGGAGGAGAGGGAGGAAGAGGCAAGGACAGGTCAAAGCCCCCCCCTCACACATACACACACACACACACACACACACACACACACACACACACACACACAAACACACACTCAAGAGGCCATTACTACTTCGCCTTGGCCAGGCAGATCATTGGTGAATTACACACCCTCAGCTCCCTACACCTTGAGAAGCATACACACACACACACACACACTTTCTCCCTTTCCACACACGTACATGATGTACATGAACATTGGATATGCATGCTCACCTTGACATATACTATATACCCACTTCCTGTCTTGCTCTGACACACACAGACACACACGCACACACACACACACTAAGCCATTTTAGTGTGGTTTTGTTGAGCTGTGCTGATGGTAATGATGCTAAACTGTGAGTGTGTGTGTTTGTGTGTGTGTGATGATGTGATCTGCCTCATGTGTGCCACATGGATGGGGTTTAGGAATGCATGTAGAAAGTTTGCATTTGTTTGTGTGTGTTTGTGTAAATTGTGGCCTGTATGTGTGTGTTTGCATGTGTCTTTGTCATCTGTTTTGATATATGAGTGTGTTAATACACACTGAACATCCTCTCCCAAAGCTCTCATCACTCTGAGTGTATTTTTCCAGTCTGAAAGTCCCTCTTTGTCCAGCTCGTCTAACTGAAGCACTCTTGTGTGTCCACACAGTACAATGCTCAGCGCTCCGGCCTGACACGTCTGCTATTCGTCTCTATTGATCAGCACCGAGACGCCCATTCCACAACACTCTCCCGCTAATAAAAAGTGTGTTTACCTGGTCGTCTGGTCTCTGGAGGGTCTTTGGGGTTGCAGACGCTATGGTGTGTATGACAACAATGAAATTCTATCAGTTGTTGAAGTTGCTTGTTGAATAGAGAAAGCACTTAGCTTATGAAGGGTCCATGTCGTCTCTGTGCTCAACACCTCTTCTTTCTTACAAGAGAAAATGTTATCTTCGTCTTTTCTCCTGGTGTCTTTCCAGGACATCTTGAATGCTGAGATAAGCGTCACATCACATGAGGAAGAATCTAGACACAAACTAGAAAATAAATCCTCCTGAAGTTGTACTCAGGTTAAATTAGATGAACAGAACATGTTGTGTGAAGTTATACTATTAACGTTCAGAAACAACAAACTGATAGCAACAATTTGAAGACAGAATTGTTTTGAAATCATGTGAAAAAGAGTCCCTAGATGCTCTGGGTTGGGTAGGCAAGTTACACATATAAATAAGTTTATTTATGCATTCATTTTCCACCTCAAATGGATAAGGACCCAAATTAGCATACCTACCAGCTAACTTTGGCTATGATTTGGACTTTTGTTGTTCTTCACTTCAATCGACTTTGTAATGAACACAATACAAGTCAATGAGAGGTTGACACTGCAAAGGTGCATTGCAGATGACAAACAAACAACCCTGCAGCAGTCATAATGGCCAATTGCTTCAAACCCCTTAAAGACATGAATCTATTATGTCTGCTGTGTCTTTAGGGATATGAAAACATCCATTGTGATCATGCAGCTACACCCTTGGTGATCTACGTGCTCACAAAGTAAAGCTACTCAGTAATCCAGTAGCCCCAAGAGAGTTAAAGAAATAATTAGCATCCGTCATTGGGCTGCTTTATCAGCTCAGAATGAACACACCCATCAGTGTGCGCCCGGGAGTCCTATCTGAGAGAAAGAGAGAGAGAGAAAGGGACAGAGACAGAGAGAAAGAAGAAGAGAGAGAGAAACGGGGAGAGAGAGATCTCCTCACACTATAACAGTATTCATCAAACACAACAGCAGCATCACATTGCATTATGTGTGTGTGTGTGTGTGTGTGTGTGTGTGTGTGTTTGTGTGTGTGTGTGTGTGTGTGTCCTGAGGGGAATAATGGCTGAGACACCCCCAGCTCATGCCTGACCAGAGATGGACAGAGAGATGAAGGCATTTGGAGATGCCATCAAAGCGGACAGAGACCAGACAGACGCTGATCAGTCTTCAGTTGTCCCGGAAACAAAGCCTCTCTGCCTCTCTCTCTATCTGTTTAACACACACACACACACACACACACACACACACACACACACACAGTCTCTCTCTCTCGGACAAACAGAGCCTGCTCGGCTGGAGAAGAATCCCCATTAGAATGCAAATAATTGCATATGAAGAGAGAGAGTAAAATCCGAACACAACAACAGGCTAACAGGGGCTGTGGGGAGGCTACCATTCAACCTGATTATAGGGATTGGTTCAAACGCTTTAGTGATAGCAACAGGCTAAGACTGGACTCTTGCATGCTGGGTAAATAGACTGCAACCCTGACCATGTGTGTCTGGAGAAAGATGGATGTTCTATCGGAACAGACAGAATCCTTTTTTAGCCAAAGGGTGTGTGAACGCAATCATGGACACATAAAATCCAAAGGGTGTGTGAACGCAATAATGGACACATAAAATCTAAGCTGGAATGGTCTAAGAAAAGGAAATTCTATTGAAAACATCTGAATTATGGCCAGTAAAGTGGAGGTAGTATGAGACCATCAGTCAATTATATGTACAAATGCCTGCTGATATGCCATTGAGGAAACTCTTTATGCGCTATAGATGCAGCTTAATGGCTTCAAAATCAAGACAATAATATTACATTTCAAAGGCACATAAAATATCATCACATAATAACATCAACTGGACCCATAATCAGCCTAGAGTATGATGCACCTCTATGTTACACCCTTATTTGGTGTTTGGCTGCAATCAGTGTACTTGTTCTAAGTGTGTGTGTGTGTGTGTGTGTGTGTGTTTGTGTGTGTGTAATTAATGAAGTCCCATTGGGTGTTCTGCCAGTTGTCTTATGTGTTGTCCTGAGCCCTTGTTGTTGTTTGCTGTTGTTGTTTGTGGACCAGCACAGTGGAGGCAGCATCTTGATTCTGTGTCGTTGCCGCGCCAATCGTCTCTCAGTAAACAAGTGTGATGTCGTCTGTGAGTGCTGTTTATTCATTCCTCTCTCCAGACAATCAATCCGCCCTCACAGCCTTGGGAGTTTTAATCTTTAATTTTCATTTTCCTCCAGCCCATCAGCCCATCTTGTCACTCCACCCCCCCATCGGCAGGGCTAAACTTGGGCCGTCATCGCTTTCAGGTGCCCATTAATCAGGCTGGCGTGGGTTGTGAAGTTGGCTGTGGCACCAGTCCTGGTACAGATGCCCGCAGGCACCCTGGGGTGGCGTGGGTCTCACCCGGAGCTCCCAAGGGGGATGGGGGCAGGAGGGCATTAGTGAAAGCAGTGCTGCATTAGAGACATGCTGCAGCTGTGCCCACTACATAGAGGAGAAACATCGGACCAGACTTCAAGTACAACACATCCCTGCCCTCTCTCTCTTTCTGTCTCTTTTACTCTTTCTCTCTCAAGATTTTCTCTACATGCTGTTCTCGTCTCTATCACTTCCCTGCTTTTCCTCCCCCTCTTCCTCTCTCTCTCCATCTCTCTGTCACAGGCTGTCTGTATGCCTTGCTTGCTTGCTGTTCTTCCTCCAGTAACCCTGACAGCCCAGCAGTCTGAAGCAGTCTCAGTGACTGAAGTGAGTAGAGCCCTGAGGACTAGAGAGTTTGAGATTCTAGAATTTCCCAGAGTGGACAAAAATAATAACAGAAAAGCCACAGCATTTCCATCTGCCTCAGCAGCTGACGGTCAATTCCACTGGTCAAACAAAAACTTCAGACTTATTGACCGACGCGTCTCCTTAAGCACAAATCAGGGTGTATCCTGCTCATCTGAGTTTCTTAATGACAGGGTAGGTAAAGTTCACAGCCGTTTGTGCCGTGTCTGTCAGACTGGGCAGTAAGCTGACGACTTTTTTCTTCCTCTTTTCTTTCTTTTTTTTTGAAGTTGGTAGACTTTAATTTTAAAGTTGTCCAATTTAAGGCTTGACTAAGATGGAATGAATCAGCCTCAGATGAGATCTTTTAGAGCTGAGCTGTCTGGGAGACCTCATCACACACACACACACACACACACTCCACACTCACTCAGGGAGACCAGACAGTGTGTGCCATCCATTCATCAAAGTGGCTTTTGTCCCAAACTGCACTTGCTGATGTGTTCAAAAAATAAAGGCGAGGTTTCACTCGTTAATCTTCGCCTGGCTGTCTCGCGGCTGGACGCTGGACAGAAGGTTATTCCATGCCACACTTACATCCTCGCCGTGGGCAGCCGCTGCTGTAGTGCTCAAATTATGGACAAGCTTTGAATGGCTTTGATCATAAGGGTTTTTGGCCCAGGCCTCTGGAAAGAGGGAGAACAGGGGATTATGGGAAATCCCAGGGACCATTCAGCATGGAGAGGAATACTGAAGGTGTGTGTGTGTGTGTGTGTGTGTGTGTGTGCACTGTGTGTTCTGAACCTATACTAATATCCTATAAGAACATATTTATCCAAATTCATATGGGACCTAGCGGTGCCAGGTGGGTTTTTATGCCTGTGTTGTGTTGTGTTCTCTGCCTGTTGCAGTCCAGACTGCTGGAGATGCTAAAGTGAGGAGGAGCTCAAGAACTCTGGGATATTGGACATCTGCAGAATTTTATTTGTTTATTTGTTTGGTTTGATTTTATGAGCTCACTTTCCTAGTTGTATATAGTTTTCTTTTGATCTCCGCCATTTTTCTACTCAATAAAAATTGCTGATCACAAGAAAAAAGAACTCTGGGACAAATCAAAATAATAATCATTTTACATAAAACAACTAATATTGTTTTGGATATATATATAATTTATGTTTTTCCCAAATGCAAACAGTAGAGCATTCATCATCACCTACCCTCTTAACTTTAAGAGTTCTATTTTATCCCTGCAATCACCAAATGATGCGATTAGATGATTGATTGATCGCCTCCCGGCACACCGGAACACAGCCATTTGCATAAGGCCCCTCCGCTGGCTGGAGAAAATCATCTTAATTAAAGTGGATGTCATTGGCCAACTGGGCACAAATAAGTGATGAAGAGGAGCTGTTGGCCGCTTGGCTCACAGACGGATCAGGACACATGACACTGAGCATGGAGGAGGTGGGGAGCACAGGCCACATCAGCAGGAGCGTCAGTGCACTGGGGGAGAGCATCATTAAGGAAATAAGACTGGGAGGGCAGAGAGGACAGGATGAGAAAAAGACAAGGATGGAAAAAGTGTGAAATATACATAAGATAGATAGATAGATAGATAGATAGATAGATAGATAGATAGATAGATAGATAGGAGATAAATAGATAGTTAGAAGGATGGATTGATTTATTGATTGATAAAGTGCAAAACCTAGATGGAAAGATATATAGAGACAATTCAGCAGAGAGGCATTATTTGAGATGGACTGAGGCTCAGACAGAATGTTTTTGTCAATAACTGGCCAATATTGTTTTAATCTCTGTTAACAGCCTCAAAGGCAGCTATTGACTAGTGTTTTGGCTCAGCTAATCAAGGTCTCCTTGTCAGTGGTGAAGGATGCAGCCTCACTCTTGGAGGATGAGCTGGGAGCTGCATCAAGCAAAGCAGGTGTGTGTGTGCTTGTGTGCATGTGTGTGTTGGTGTGTGTGTGGAAGAAAAGAACTGACGGACCTCCACTCATGGCACGTTATTCTGTACTTCCTGTCTCTTGATTTGTCCTCAGTGCTGGAGACGTTGACTTGTCCTCAGTGCTGGAGATGTTGACTTGTCCTCAGTGCTGGAGACGTTGATTGTCCTCAGTGCTGGAGACGTTGACTTTGTCCTCAGTGCTGGAGACATTGACTTGTCCTCAGCGCTGGAGTCGTTGATTTGTCCTCTGCGCTGGAGACGTTGACTTGTCTCAGCGCTGGAGACATTGACTTGTCCTCAGTGCTGGAGACGTTGACTTGTCCTCAGTGCTGGAGACGTTGAGCTGTTTCAAAGCAAAACACCTACTTTTATTTCTCAGTTTTGATTCTGAATGGGTCACATGTATCGGTGGAATAACCTTGGCCTGATAAGATTAATGAATAGATAAAATGTTCTGTAACCTTCTTATTCTTTCTGTTCCATTAACACTGTAGTTAGTTTGTTAGATGTAGCAGGTCATGTCTTGTGTATAGATGGAGATAGACGCTCACTGAGTTATTAGATGAACTAGATTGCATTAGATGTCTTATGTATGTTTCTTCTGTATGTTTCTTATGTATAGTAGACGATCACTTAGTGTAATAGATACAGTGGGTTAGTTTAATAGATACAGTGGGTTGTCTCTTATGTATAGTAGACAATCACTTAGTTTAATAGATACAGTGGGTTAGTGTAATAGATACAGTGGGTTAGTGTAATAGATACAGTGGGTTGGTTTAATAGATACAGTGGGTTAGTGTAATAGATACAGTGGGTTATGATACAGTGGGTTAGTGTAATAGATACAGTGGGTTAGTGTAATAGATACAGTGGGTTAGTGTAATAGATACAGTGGGTTAGTGTAATAGATACAGTGGGTCGTCTCTTATGTGTAGCTGGAGGCAAACGACAGCAAAGGTTCTCTAACTAGAGAGCAGGCCTTTATGGAATTACAGTGGAAGAAATATGCACGTGTCTGATCTCATCCCCCAGCACACACACACACACACACACACACACACACACACACGCCCACACATGGACACCCACCCACACACACACACACTCTTATTACTTTCCCTCTTATTTACGACTCTGAGCTAATGTACAAAACTAATTTAATGAAGCTGAAATTAACCTGACCAGATAGTATTTCCTCTGTCCGACCCCCCCGATTGTCTGCGTAATTAAGAAGCATCAACGCCCGGGAGCCGTTGATATCAGCTCCCGATGCGCCTCGTCTCGCCTCGCCTCGTCTGGCTGTGGATTTGGCGTAAGGCAGGGGGGATGATGGAGGAATTACCCGAGATTAAGATCAGGTAATCATGTTGGCATTTTGTCGACCAGTGCGGCTGGTAATGGATTCTGGGGCTCGTTAGAATGGTGATGTGTCTAGCAACCGTTGTCACGTGTGCTAATGTAACAATGGATGAGTTACAGCTGATCATTGAGAATCCTTTTAGCTGAAGGTGAAAGCACTGTTGCCCTTGACATGGTTGTACCACATTCAGGTACATACATGCACACACACATACACACACACCTGACATGCATGTGTACATTCAGATACATACATGCACACATACGTACACATACACACACACCTGACATGTTTGTGCACATTCAGATACAAACAAACATTTACGTTCACACACACACACACACACATTCCTCCTTTCTCAATGTGTTGTATGACAATAAAAATGTATCACTTTCTATATATACCATCTTGTGAAGTGTTTCTTTCTCAGATTAATGGTCCTTTACCTTCCTAATGGAGCCTCCCTGTTTGGATCTAATTGCATCTATTTTGGGTTTTATGCGCGGGGGACTAAAGTGACCCGGCACCAGAGGGACTGGATGATTAACTGAGACCCATTTAGAGTTATTTAAGAGTCAGACTATTTACATTTTTTCCTTCTATGCGAAGTTTAAAAATGTAAATGAATGCAAGGTGCATTCCTAGACGCTGACACAACACCAACACATAGCAGCAGTGGCTGAAATAGATCTGCTGTTGTTCTAGGCCTTTCTGCAACCCCGGGATAATGGTTATGGCTATGGCTGAAATAGATCTGCCGTTGTCCGCAGCCCCAGGATAACGGCACTCAGGTCCAATTCAGTAGTTAGACAGTGTTTACTCCGGTAAATCAAACCTCACATTTGGCCCCAGCTCTGGACTGTCTAGCTGTCCGCCTTGAAGCCAACATTGACTCTCTCTCAGAACCCAACTCAACAAGTCCAGCCAAGATGCCGCCAGGTCCAGTTCTGCCTGACTCAGCCCGGTCCAGCATCCCACCTTCCCTCCCTCTCTCTCTCTCCCTCCCTCTCTCTCTCCATCTCTTTCTCCTCTCCTCACTGCTATTTGTTATTGCTCCATGAGTGATCCCTGGCTAGCGGCTGACAGGCAGCCATTGTTGACAAAGCTCATTGTCTTAATACCAGCGTGTAATTGGCATCAGTCATGCATTGGCCCACTGCAGTGGATGGGCTCCTGGCAGCGGTTCCGGGGGCTTTGAGGGAAACTTCCTCATTGTTATGGGCCCAAGCCAGGTGCAGGGGATGATGTATGGGGCCGGTGACAGAAGAACCAGAAGAGAGTTTTAGCCTTGTGAGGCGGAAGCCAAAATCGACTTGGCGGGCATCTTGATACCGCCTTCAGGTGAGTAGGACCAGGCGTGCATCCAATGGAGTTCTAAGGGAGGGGCCTGTGAGTCTACTTCCTGAAGGTTAAAGACACATTTGAGGAACATCACTGGTTCATGGTCACTGGGACATCCCTTGTGTGTGTGTGTGTGTGTGTGTGTGTGTGTGTGTGCTAGTTCTGAAGGTTAAAACACTGCTTTAAGGTCTTCAGCTGTTTCAGTCATAAGGGTTAAATGATGATGCTGAATACTTTGCTCTTTTCCAAGGCCAGACAAATTGTCCATGGCGTTGGCACTGTCTGGAAACAACTTGCCTCGTAAGCATGTTTGAAGCAGGTCTGCACAATCCCCTCACGAAGTGACCTCCTTGATCCAAATCAGACAGCCGTTAGGAGAACACTTGTAAGGCGCTGAGGAGAGCAGCATCTGGCTGAAGTGTAAATGCTAATGCAAGATGTCAGGGGGATGTTGAGTGACACTTCATTCTGCAGCGTGGGATTTTCTAAAATGTGTGTCAATGTGGTTCAGTTAGTCAACTCTTTATGAAATGTGGACAGAATAATAGGCAGGGTATTTAACAGTGTTGGTGTGTGTGTGTGTGTGTGTGTGTGTGCCCAGAGACATACGGGAGTGTGGGATAATCAGACCAGCGTGGAGGTTTGGAACTGGACTACTGATGCAGGATGAGGGCAGTGTTGTATGGACAACATATCAGCGATGAAAATCAGTAGACCCAACAAACATACAAGATGACACCACAAAAGTCATTTTATTTTGTATATGAATATCTGACAGATACGTTCTCTTTTTTGAGGGTATTTAATTGGTGCTCAATTTGACACGGCCCATTTCAATTAGGCAGCAATTATTGTAAGTGTCCCCCAAAGACACTGAACAGGGGATCAACGAGCACAAGGAGATCACGAGAGAGAGAGAGAACGAGAGAGGGAGAGAGACATACATATTACCGTCACCCCCCTCCACACCCCTTCCCTCCTCCCATCCACACACACACTCTCACACACACTCTATCATTCTGTTGTAATACCTCTGATAATTTTATTTTCAGCAAATAATTGTACTGATGTATCCTGGCCTCATCAAAGACACGGAGAGCAGCAGCCCCCCACAGCTCTGCGTAGGAGCAACACAACAAAGGCAGCACAGACAAGACCACTACAGTGGCAGCACAGACAAGACCACTACAAAGGCACACAGACAAGACCACAACAAACGCACACAGACAAGACCACAACAAAGGCAGCACAGACAAGACACAACAAAGGCAGCACAGACAAGACCACTACAAAGGCACACAGACAAGACCACTACAGCGCACACAGACAAGACAACAAAGACACAGACAAGACCACTACAAAGGCACACAGACAAGACCACTACAAAGGCAGCACAGACAAGACCACAACAAAGGCAGCACAGACAAGACCACTACAAAGGCACACAGACAAGACCACTACAAAGGCAGACAAGCACACAGACAAGACAAGACCACTACAAAAAGGACAGACACAGAACACAAGACAAACACTACAAAGGCACACACAGATTGAAGACAGCCACAAAGCACAGAAGAATAAAGGACACAGACAAGACATAAAAGACACAGACAAGAATACAAAGACCATGCCAGCTTGAAGAGAGGAGGGCAGACAGCTGTGACAGCAGCTTTGGAGACGAGAGGGTGTTTATTAACATTTCATTATGCTTTGGTAAGGTCTGGTGTGTGTGTGTCTGTGTGGTGTGGGTCTGTGTGTGTGTGTGTCTGTTTGTGTGTGTGTGTGTGTGTGTGTTTATGTTGTATGTATGTGACGATCAATGGCGAGGTCAGAGGGGGGTTGTTTACAGGGGGGAAGATTTGATTTGAGCCGTTGCAGATGCAATGTCACTGGTCTGTCTGGCCTGTAGAAAGGTTGGGGGGTGGTGTGTGTGTGTGTGTGTGTGTGTGTGTGTGTGTGGTGGTAAGGGTGCCCGTGTGGGTCATAAGGTGTTTGATGCTGTGATATATGGTGGTGTAACTGACACACGAGAGAATGGCTTCTTTAACAGGATCTGATAAGAGTCTTTCAGCCGTGTGGCTCTGAGGCCTGCAGTTCTCCCAGCATACAGCAGATGGCAGTGTTTCCCCTTCTCTTCAGCTGGGCTACCACTCTACCGTAATGAGCAGCTCTTTCCCTCCCTCG
>PYXC01001490.1:927500-945000 GCA_015244755.2 Tenualosa ilisha
TATATATATTGTCAGTGCCTAACCCATACCTCTGTACATTAACACAGTACACACAGTCTTACACACACACATAATATATATATATCATCAGTGCCTAACCCATACCTCTGTACATTAACACAGTACACACAGTCTTACACACACACATAATATATATATATCTAATATATATATATATCATCAGTGCCTAACCCATACCTCTGTACATTAACACAGTGCACACAGACTGCACGGCCACTGCTCTGTCTACTACATATGCAGATGTGCTACACGCGCGGGCATGTGTGTGTGTGTGTGTGTGTGTGTGTGTGTGTGTGTGTGCATGTTTTATGGTCACACTTTTATGAACTGGTTGCGAACGCATCTTTAACCTTTCGTGACCCAAATCCAATTGAGTCCCTCTGCATAATTGCAGTAGCCTTTAAGTCTTGGAAAAAGTGCTCTCAAGCTAGGGGCTCACTTGTCCTGTATGTGTTCATGTACCTAAACACACACACACACACACACACACACACACACACAAGAGGCAAACTGAAATCCTTTTGTCTGCCTACTCCAGAAAGCAAGCCTACACACCCAACGTCCACAGACATGCACAGTGCTGTTGCTGCTGTTGTGTGCTCAGGGCTCATTTATCTGCAGGTCTGTGGGAGCTGGTATGGAGAGTACATGAATGAGGTCAGGACTAGAAGATGGGGCCTGGCCATTCTGACTCTGATTCTGATGGGGCCTGGCCATTTACAACAAGTGTGTCAAACTCATTTTTGTGTTTTCATCATTAAATGCATAGGTTGTCGGGGGCCGCATAATCGGTGAACATGTGTTCAAAAAATGCAACCATGAAATCTATATATTGCAGTATAACTGGTTTATTCAACACTGGTTTTAAATGTAACATTTCATTGAGATGAAACCATGACTAAACCCAAATATTAGCCAATAGGATATTTGGAAGCTGTAAAGCTGTGTTGGAGGCAGATTTAGTTGGGATTTGCTTTTGCTTTAGACTTCTACTTTGCTTACGATTTGCTGGCTTTCAGCCTGGAACTTTTATTTTGACACGGCCGTAGTTCACCTGTGCAGGTAAAGATGGCGTCTTCCACACGGGAGCAGTCTCAGTTAGACAATGGAAGATGCTGTAGTTGAATAGTGTTTTACCGTTTAAATCTTATCATTTTGAACTAGTTAACTTGAATACATTTTGATTTCACTTTTTTGGGCCATTTGTTGAAATTTTACACATTGGATTAACCTTCCTTTGTGTGGATTCCAAACATCTGGATTACTCCACTGTGTCCTTGATTCCAAACATCTGGATTACTCCACTGTGTCCTTGATTCCAAACATCTGGATTACTCCACTGTGTGCCACCTGCTCACCGGCCTGCCATCTACCTCCCTCCCCGCCTGCCTGCCTGCCTGCTTCTCAC
This sequence comes from Tenualosa ilisha, assembly GCA_015244755.2. NCBI lineage: Eukaryota > Metazoa > Chordata > Actinopteri > Clupeiformes > Clupeidae > Tenualosa > Tenualosa ilisha. Next base: position 928,930 of record PYXC01001490.1, read on the forward strand.
CTGCTCACCTGCTCACCTGCTTGCTACCTGCTTGCCTGCTTCCTATCTCTCCTGCTTGCCTGACCGTGTGCCTCCTCTCCCAACCCACCTGCTTCCACACTATGAACACAGGTATGAGCAACAGCTGGACACGGTGTTTAAGATAAGTGTGTGATAACTATTCCAGTATCTATGATCTTGATTTTGATTTTGACCCTCACAAAACAACAACAACATACCGGAGCCACATGTTTCTGATGCAACAATCCATTCATCCACTGACATTCATGAGATTGAGTGTGATGAACAATTTGCATTATTAATCCATAACACTTTTTTGTCCTCACAACTCAAAAAAAAAAAAAAAAAAACTGTCAGAGAAAGGTTTGGTGTGTGTGTGTGTGTGTGTGTGTGTGTGTGTGTGTGTGTGTGTGTGTGTGTGTGTGTGTGAAGGAGAAAGAGAATGCAAAAGAGTATAGATGTTAGAATGAAAGGGTGATAGTGTATGGTGTGTCTGAGTGAGAGAATTTCTAAGATTTGAGAAAGAGGAGAAAGAATGAGTGTTTAATATGACAATGCAAGGTCAGAACAAACTGGTTACTGACCTGTGCACCAGTATTTGAGCTCTCCAGCGCAAACTTGGCCTATGGCAGACAGAGCTGTGTCAGAGTAACCTTGTACACTTCCCCTCCTTGGCCTATGGCAGACAGAGCTGTCTCAGAGTAACCTTGTACACTTCCCCTCCTTGGCCTTCTAGTCTACTGCTGCCCCTTGCTTGGTCCAGCGTTATAGAGACAAGATTGCTGTGCTAAAGAATGAACTCCACAGCCGCTTCCATGAGTTGCACTAACTTGAAATCAGGTTCTCAGTGTTTAACTCTGGGTTCTCATTATTTATCTCTGGGTTCTCAGTGTTTAACTCGGGGTTCTCTGTGTTTATCTCTGGTTTCTCTGTGTTTATCTCTGGGTTCTCTGTGTTTAACTCTGGGTTCTCAGCATTTATCTCTGGGTTCACCATGTACACTGTAATCCAGTGCACCTGGAAGTTCTACCAGGGCCCTCCCTCACATTACCACAGCAACACTGTAATCCAGTGCACCTGGAAGAGTTCTACCAGGGCCATGGGGTCCTGTTATTACAGCCTAACTTCTTTTGCAGCCAAACTCCTCTGTGTGTTTGGGACAACTCAACCTATCTCTCACTTATCTCTGTTAACAAGCATTTTCTGTAATGAATCTAAACAAAACTGCACTGACATCTCAGCTTGTACACAGCCACCTTCATCATGTCGTGGAGGTTTCAACTGTGCAGAAACTAAATGCTGGTTCTGATGACTTGGTGAAGAGCAAGAGATGCCAGATGTCTATGAAAAGCAACTAAAATGCTCTGAAAAACTCTCTCCCTCTCTTTCTCTCCCGCTCTCTCTCACACACACACACACATACACACACCTCTCATTCAAAGGCCCAGTCACGTCAACCATAAATGTAAAATCGCAAATCCTGTCTGAATCACTCAGCTCTACCACAGGCTCCCCTTTTAGAATCATATATTCGGCTATTTGTTCTCGCGCTTCACAGAACCGTTTCAGCACAGTCCCACAACTTAGTCAGCGCACTTCGGTATCGTATGGTGACAGTGGTGAATATCGTAGTCAGAGCAAATTGGCGATGATTGAGTCCTTGCGCTCAGATGAAGTTGACATCGTCAAATTGTCCATTTGTCGCTGTTTTGCAACCCAGCGCTTCTCTGTGTGAAATGCTCCGATCCAAAGAAGATGTGACAAGACTGCAGAAGATGCCGCTAGCCTTGGTGGTGTCCATCACGGGTACCAGGTCAACAAATTCCTGTGTGACATGACAAGTGAATCAACACCAAACATGGCCGACTGTGCTGCATCAGTTACATCCGTACTTTCGTCAATCGTGAATTCTTTTAGTAAGATGTGTCAGCTGTCCAGCAACGTCATTTTCTCAAATGACCTGTCAGAAAATGGCTTTGATGCCTTAGCGATCTCATTGGCTCTAGATAGCTGGCTTTCACGATGGCCTCACTTGATTCAGTACTCCTCAGACTGACTGACTGCTACAGACTGCTGCTTTTGTAAGGCATCAACCAACCCCTTCATTTTCCTCCCGCAGCTGTCAAGTAAAATAACCTTGATCAGTTTATTCAACAGCAGCTGTCGAGCAAAATGATCAAAGTCTTCAGCATGAGCGGTTTGGTAATGTCTATACGTACCCCTTTGGTACAGCAACTTGCGAGCATATTGACCATGTTGGCTCACTGTTAGAAGAAGTAGGCATTTATCCATTTTTCCTGAAAAATCTCAAATTCTTTATCTACTTTTCTTTCCTAAGACAACATTTTCCCGCCATCAGGAAGCTAGCTTGTGATCTCTCTTCAATCAGGAATGTTGACAAGCAAGCAACCAAGAATTAGATTGGCGCCTCCTAGCGGATGGATGATCTACATTTTGTGGGAATGGTAGCCAGTTGACACAGGTTGACACAAAACAGGGACTGATGTGGGGCAGTTTCAAATAATCACGCGGGCCGTATGTTGACACCTCTGATTTAGCGCCTTGAAAACAAGCAGTAACACCTCAAACTGGCCCCTAAAGGTGGTGATGTGCAGAGTGAAGACGCTGTCTTTGCTCATTTCTTTTTATTTGTTCCCTTCTTTGTAGAAGATGGAAGCAAAAGTTTCTGTGTTTTCCTTGTGTGTGTGTCATTGAGTGACATCTCTCCTTCACCGTCTCCTCCTTCCAAGGTGAGGAGAAGCGTGGAGCCGTCACACGCCGCGACCATAATTTAACTCCGCTGCAGCGACAGCTAATAGGAGGATTGTCTCATTTCCATCCCGTCGTCTGCGGCTTTATGGGCGCGGGGATGGCTGGCTCTTATTACGCCTCCGCTCGTAAACTAAACACCATTCATTATAGCCAGGCCTGGCCCCAGCGCCCCTGCGCCCCGCCGCCCTCCAGCCCAGCCTATAGCAGGGGCCCGCGGTGCCTCTGGCCCCTATCAGATCAACTGGGATAATTACAAACCCACTCATCTGATTAATCGACCAAATGGAAAAATGGCAACTGAAAGTCGCCGCCTCCCTCCGCTAGGCTTCACACTGCTATCAGCACCACGTGATGCGGTCCGGGTGGCATGGATTTTTTTTTTTTTGTGTGTGTGTGTGTGTGTGTGTGTGTGTGTGTGTGTGTGGCATGTCCAGGACTGAATGTGCATACATGTGCACATGATTTTGTGTGTGTGTGTGTATGGCATGTCCAGGACTGAATGTGCATACATGTGCACATAATTTTGTGTGTTTGTGTGTGTGTGTGTGTGTGTGTGTGTGTGTGTGTGTGTGTGTGCGTGCGCGCGTGCGCATGCTCTTTATTAGAATGTAGAATGATTTGATTGTGGATGCATGGGATTCATTCTCCTAGTTGTAAAAGAGGGTAGTGAATCACCCTAACCAGGTTTCTGAGGCAGGAGTTATCTGCCTCACACACACACACACACACACACACACACACACACAAACAAATTGACCTGCCTAAACTCTTACACCAGATTGAGCAGCACAGGTTCACCTCTAGTGACAGAAATACACCTTTACCTGCAGGAATCAGGGATCATCATGGGTTTATGTTCGCATGGGGTGTGTGTGTGTGTGTGTGTGTGTGTGTGTGTTTGTGTGTTTGTGTGTGTGTGTTCTCTGCTTAGCCTGTATGAAATCACCCTGATTACAGTTGCCGGCTTATGAACAGGAAGTTTGTCATTATTCCGTACTTCATCTTTAAGGCTTTATTTCAAAACAGCAGTTAGTTTGGCTCTCCCAGAGGATTGGCCATTGAGCACTGCCCTCTATAATCAGTGAAATAGGCAGTGTGTGTGTGTGTGTGTGTGTGTGTGTGTGTGTGTGTGTGTGTGTGTGTGTGTGTGTGTGTGTGTGCCGTTCACGTGGCTGATTCTTCACACAAGTGGGGTTTGTTACAGCACCCCCACAAGGAGCCTTTTTTCTCACTTTTGGCACGTTTCAGCAAACCTTGATTTGAGTGGTCTGTGTGTGTTTGTGTGTATGTGTGTGTTTGTGCACGTGTGTGTGTTTGTGCACGTGTGTGTGTGTGTGTGTGTGTGTGTGTGTGTGTGTGTGTGTGTGTTTGTGCACGTGTGTGTGTGTGTGTGTGTTTGTGCACGTGTGTGTGTGTGTGTGTGTGTGTGCATACGCTGTGGACATTTGAAAGAAGCAAGCAAGTTTTTTCTTTTTCGCTATTTTTGTGCAGAACTTGAGCACCACTTCAGACTTGTGCTTTTCCGGCAACCATTAGACTGTGCCTGTGAATATGACTATGAACACACCTTTACCTCTACACCTACACCTTTAATATGACTATGAACACACCTTTACCTCCACACCTACACCTTTAATATGACTATGAACACACCTTTACCTCCACACCTACACCTTTAATATGACTATGAACACACCTTTACCTCTACACCTACACCTTTAATATGACTATGAACACACCTTTACCTCCACACCTACACCTTTAATATGACTATGAACACACCTTTACCTCTACACCTACACCTTTAATATGACTATGAACACACCTTTACCTCTACACCTACACCCTTTAATATGACTATGAACACACCTTTACCTCTACACCTACACCTAGATCTACACCTTTACCTCTACACCTACACCTACACCTGTAATGATCAGACCCGACCTACACCTGTAACCATCAGACCAGACCTACACCTGGAACCATCAGACCAGACCTACACCTGGAACCATCAGACCACCCTACACCTTTAACCATCGGACCAGACCTACACCTTTAACCATCGGACCAGACCTACACCTTTAACCATCGGACCAGACCTACACCTGAACCATCGGACCAGACCTACACCTTTAACCATCGGACCAGACCTACACCTTTAACCATCGACCAGACCTACACCTTTAACCATCGGACCAGACCTACACCTTTAACCATCGGACCAGACCTACACCTTTAACCATCGACCAGACCTACACCTTTAACCATCGGACCAGACCTACACCTTTAACCATCGGACCAGACCTACACCTTTAACCATCGACCAGACCTACACCTTAAACATCGACCAGACCTACACCTTTAAACATCGACCAGACCTACACCTTAACCATCGACCAGACCTACACCTTTAACCATCGGACCAGACCTACACCTTTAACCATCGGACCAGACCTACACCTTTAACCATCAGACCAGACCTACACCTTAACCTCAGACCAGACTACCTTTAACCATCAGACTTTACCTTTTTCTGTATCTGTCAAAAGTCATGGCAAAAACCTTAGAAATGCCACCAACCAATACAGATGATATTTACACTATAATCATTTACACTATAATCATTTACACTATAATCCACAGTACATAGGAGGTGTTACTATACTGTACTCAATATAGTCTTCCCCTGTTTCTCTTGAGGCTGATCTGAGTGGAGCTGCTGAAAGGAGAGGAGAAGAGGAGTAGAGTAGAGGAGAGGAGATGAAAGAAGAAGAGGAGAGGAGAGGAGAGGAGAGGAGAGAGCAGAGAGGTATTTTCCCCTAACTGGTATTTATTGAAGGCATAAAGAGCTCTTGGCCAGGAGTGCAGAGTGTGTGTCGACAGCATCGTTAAATCCAAACGATCTGCTCTTGAAGTCTTGACACACACACACACACACACACACACACACACACACACATACATACACATACATATACACACTCTCTTCATCATCACTGCTAAGGTGGTCAGTGGCATTTGGGCAGAGACTTGTAAAACACACACACACACAGAGACACACGCACCTTATCGCTGCTCAGGTGGTCACACACGCACACACACACACCCACACACACACACTCTTCATGATCACTGTGGTTGTCAGTGGAATCTGAGCAGCTGAATGAGCCCAAAACATGCTGTCTTTTTTTTTTTTTAGTATTTTTATTCTATAAAGCATATTTCGGTAGTCACACACACACACACACACACACACCCACCCCTCACTGTGATGCGCACACACACTCACACATGGATATCATCTCAAATTTAATATCCATCTTGTAACTTGTTTGCTTGCCTGTATTCCCATGCATTTTACCAGCGCCATCACTTCCCTTACGACCCTGGGCAAGCAAACAAAGCACGACTGATATGATTCACAGCAGGGGGTGTGTGTGTGTGTGTGTGTGTGTGTGTGTGTGTGTGTGTGTGTGTGTGACAGCACGCTCTAATAGGATCCCCCACGTGCCTGCTGTGGTGTTTGTAATCATTGGATTGTATTGTGTTGTCTCCTGTTCAGCGCTAGCATGCTGTCAATTGAGCCCAGTGTGTGTGTGTGTGTGTGATGGCTCTCTAAGTCTCTTAGAGGTAATAAAGAACTAAGCCTATTGGGAGATGAGTGGGAGTGTGTGACTGGAAAACAGAGATATTACTTCACATCACACCACTTGCATTCTCTCATGAGCACGCACGCACACACACACACACACACACACGCAACTGCACTTCTTCAGTATTCTTTCATATAACAAATGAAGTGAAGGCTAATTGGTGTTGTGTGTGTGTGTGTGTGTGTGTGTGTGTGTGTGTGTGTGTGTGTGTGTGTGTGTCGCCTCATGAATGCAAAGAGAGACTGTCAGACGTAAGACTGGGTTTGGAGCTCTACCTCTACCTGCTGCACTGGGGTGTGTTTCCTAAATGAAGACGGATGTAACTCTCAAACCACTGCAGCCCAGCGCTGGTTCAAACTACACAGTAGCCCGAGTCCGACTGCTCACCAACCAGGTTTTAGAGGTAGCCATATTTTACCTTTATTCTGATAGGACCGTAGAGAGTGACAGGAAGTGCGTGGGTTACCTAATATGAGTTATACCAGAGCTTCATCAAATTTCCTATTGTGATGCGTTATTTAGAACTTGCATTATTTTCTGATGACTGCACACCTATGAAGAAGTTCCACTTTTCTGGCCGTGTTATACTTGCATATCAGTTCGCTCAACTCGATGTGTTCAACTGTAACGTTAACACAGGGTTACAATTTAGTGGTCAGACCGACGCTTGAAGGACAGCGACATGTTATCTTGTAACCGAGATGGTTTTTAAGTCTGTTACACTGCGTTTGGGAGTAAAGGAAGCACTGATTTTACAAAAGCCAAGATGGGATAGAATGCTTGGGTATGATGCTTGACGATGACAGATAAAACAACATGCTTTTGATCATAGCAACCATCCATTTAGAACCAGAAACATTCCAGTGTGTCTTGAATGAGTCTATATGTGGTGGAAAGAAGCTATGAAAACAGGTGAATTGTTAACAAAACGAGGTAGTGCAGATATGGCAACAGTGGAATAAGAGGGAGAGTGAACTCTACAGTGTGTGGTGTGTGTGTATCAGTGAATGAACTCTACAGTGTGTGTATATAAGTGAATGACCATTACGGTGTGTGTGTGTATCAGTGAATGAACTCTACAGTGTGTGTGTCTACAGTGAATGAACTCTACAGTGTGTGTGTGTGTGTGTGTATCAGTGAATGAACTCTACAGTGTGTGTTTATCAGTGAATTAACTCTACAGTGTGTGTGTGTTTATCAGTGAATGAACTCTACAGTGTGTGTGTGTTCAGTGTGTGTGTGTGTATCAGTGAATGAACTCTACAGTGTGTATATCAGTGAATATTTCACACATCTAGGTGTAATGGTGTAAAAACCTTATCAGCACCTTGAATGTGCAATATTCACCGATATTTGCACACCACAGAGTTCACTATCCCTGACCCCGCAGTAGTGGATAATTCACTGACACGACTGTTTCTCATAATTGTATGGACTTTAAATAACAGGAGCAATATCAATAAGTTTGTATTGAAAACATTTAAAACAAACAAGTTGAGGATAGAAGCATATTGTCAAGACAAGACTAATGAATGCAAATGAACTGTGAATATGCAAATGAGGGACTAAAGCTTCAGATTTATCAGAGAACAGAAGAGGCATGTTTGGCAATTTAGTATCTACACAAAATCTACACAAAATGCTCCTATAATAATTCTAAAACCTACTTAAGTTGATCTTGCACTTGGTCTGCCAAGGGGATCCAGTGGATTAAGGCATTGATGTGCTCAACGTACCGCCACATGGCTTGGGTTATTTCTGGGATGGAACACAAGCAACAGTGTTGTAGTAACTTTATTTTCATCCTGAATAAAAGACTTCATTGTATGGAAGTTGTCATTTCAAACAGTCCGGTGGGATTATAGGAAAACCCGCTTTTAAAACATCATTTGCATCCTTACACTCAATGTGATGTTACAATGAGATCATTCATGCTGCAGGTGCGGGTGATGCATAAAACAGATGAGGAAGTGGTCATGTGAACACACGTGATGGTCTAACTACAGATCCAAGCTAATAGTCTGAACGACACAACTATAACTATGCAACTTACTTGGGGTGGGAAAAACTGTGCCATTTAACAGCCAGTTAGCATTGGACTAACATAGTTATCCACATCATTAGTTGCACTGAGAGACAGTAGAAGCTTCATCGTTCACACCAACAAAGATGCTAAGGAAGTTAGCAATGACACTTTTGGGAAACGGACCCCTGGGCATGACGGAGGCATTGGTTACGACACCACTCTGGGCATGACGGAGGCATTGGTTACGACACCACTCTGGGCATGACGGAGGCATTGGTTACGACACCACTCTGGGCATGACGGAGGCATTGGTTACGACACCACTCTGGGCATGACGGAGGCATTGGTTACGACACCACTCTGGGCATGACGAAGGCATTGGTTAGAGACACCACATGATTGTGATTCAAAATCAGTTTCAGTCAGTCCTAGTCTAGTGTGTGTGCTCACACTGACTCACCTGATGGTCATACTGATGGATTCAGGCCCATGGTTCTCCTGACACAAACAACAATATAACAATAATAATAATAATAATAATAATTGCCTGTGGCTGTGTGTATACACTCACACCTGGGATGTGTGTGTGTGTGTGTGTGTGTGTGTGTCGACTCACACTGGGATGTGTGTGTGTGTGTGTGTGTGTGTGTGTGTGTGGTGTGTGTGTGTGTGTGGGAGAGTGTCGTGTGCTCACATCCAGGCTGTGTGTGTGTGCCATACGCTCACCCCTGGACAGAGTCTGACAGGTGTAAGTCACCGCATTGCGTGTGTGTGTGTGTGTGTGTGTGTGTGTGTGTGTGTGTGTGTGTGTGTTAATTTCCACACTGCTGTCTGACAGGTGTAAGTACCGGTGCTGCATGTGTGTATATGTATGAGTGTGTGTGTGTGTATGCGTATATGTATGGGTGTGTGTGTGTGTGTGTGTGTGTGTGTGTAATTCCAACACTTCTCTCTGACAGGTGTAAATACCCATGCTACATTTTGCACCTCCTGTCACTTGTGCCCCGTGGGGCAATCCTGCTGGGGCAGATACGGCAGGTGACACTTCCCCGGGTGGCCACTCCTGCCCCCCACTCAACCTCTCGCTGCTTCTAATTACACACAGAATGTTGGAGGATTAACCGGCCGCCGGCTGCTAGCGGCTTACCGCAAGTCAGAGTGTGTGTGTGTGTGTGTGTGTGTGTGTGTGTGTGTGTGTGTGTGTGTGTGGTGTCATTTTTGTGCATGTGACTGTGTCTTGGTGGTCGTCTATGTTGCTCCTCCTGTCTGTCTCTCTCTCTGGGTAGGTGATTGTCTGAGGATATGCATCTATGTGTGTGTGTGTGTGTGTGTGTGTGTGTGTGTGTGTGGTGTGCGCACATCCCTGTGGAGGTGTTTGATGATAGTTTGTCTAATGGAGATTATCTGAGCTCACACCCTGCTGAACCACAGATTAGGGCTCTGCCAGCCTCTCCTGTGGCGCAGTGTAACACACTCCCTCTATGCACATCTCCAGATACTAGATATAGTATGCACGCACACACACACACACACACGGCAACACCTACCCCATACACACACTACTCACAGACTCACTTACACAGGACAACACTACATACACACACACACACACACACACACACACACACACAGAGAGAGAGAGAGAGAGAGAGACTTCACTGTCAAATTGAAGTTCCTGTAGAAATCCTGAAGAAGACTCAGAAGACAGACACACTCATTAGACTCCCTGTGACGCTCTGTGTGTGTGTGTGTGATGGCTGATGGTAGATGAGTAGGCAGTTATCACCCATCTTAATCTGTCCACAGAGAGAAAAAAAGAAGATTTTGGAGAGGTGAGAAAAGAGAGAGATAGAGGAGGGGGGGGAGGAGAGGGATGAGAGATGGAGAGAGCAAGAGAAATGGAGAACGAGAGAGCAAGGGAAAAAAAAATATATATATATATATGGCCTGTCAGACTGACACAGAAAGCCTTTTTGAAGTCATCTGAAGCAAGACAAATTAGGTGTGTGTGTGTGTGTGTCCACTGTATTTTTATCTGTCTGTCTGTGTATGTCCCCGTATATCTCTGTGTGTGTGTGTGTGTGTGTGTGTGTGTGTGTGTACTGTATGTACCTGTCTGTCTGTGTATGTGTCTGCATATCTGTGTGTGTGTGTCTGTGTGTTCATGTATGTGGGGTTGTGCTTGTGCTTGTGTCTGTGTGTGAATGCTTGTGTGTGTGTGCATTTGTATGCTCATATGTGTATATGTGTAGGGATGCAGACGTGTGTGTGTGTGTGTGTGTGTGTGTGTGTGTGTGTGTGTGTGTGTAGAGGAGAGCCTCAGGTTGGTCTCATTACAGAGGTAATTCCTCTCACCACTCTGATGGGAGATGGTGGTAATGTAAGTGTATGTATGTGTGTGTATGTGTATGTGTGTGTGTGTGTGTGTGTGTGTGTGTGGGTGCCTGTGTGTGCCTGTGTCTGTGTGTATGTGTTCTAATGGGAGATGGTGGTAATGTAAGTGCCTGTGTGTGCCTGTGTCTGTGCGTGTGTGTGTGTTCTAATGGGAGATGGTTGTAATGTAAGTGTGCGTGTGTGTGTGCCTGTGTCTGTGCGTGTGTGTTCTGATGGGAGATGGAGGTAATGATGTTTTAATGTGCCTGTGTGGAACTCAGGAGAAGGAGCCTAATTCTAGCACCCACACACACACACACACACACACACACACACACACACACACACATTGCTTGCCTGCACGTCTGGTGAGGGGGGAGATTTATAGAAAATGAAGCGCCATTATATCTGTGCAAGAAATCAAATCAGAGCACCCCCCCCCCCCCCCCCCCCACTCTCTCATGTTCTTCATCTCTCTCTCTCTCTCTCTCCCTTGCTGTTTCCAATGGCTGTCTTTGTATCTCAATGGGCCCTTCTCTCCTCTCTTCTCCTCTCCTCTCCTGACTTCAGAAGGCCTCTCTAGATTGGATTTCATCAGCTGGCATTTGGACTGAATGCAGAGATTCTGTAGACTGGGGAAAGAAAAGCTTTTTGCTCCGAGCGCAAGTATTACTAGCTAAAGCCTTGTCAAACCACGTCTCTTTCTGTTTCACTCACAGTGTCTGTGTGTGTGTGGGTGTGTGTATGTGTATGTGTGTGAGTGAACAAGAGCACCTCTTTGTGTGTGTGTATGTGTGTGTTTGTACTGCATGAGAATGAGTTTGCATTATTGTGTGTGATTGCAGACTTGTATGTGTGTGTGCGCATATGTAAATGTATGTGTGTGTGTTGGGGGGGGTATGTTTGTGCATTCACATGACGTGTGTAAATTTGTATCATTCCCTACATATATGTGTGTGTGTGTGTGTGTGTGTGTGTGTGCGCGTGCATGCTTGTGTGTGTAATACAAATCCAGGTGCATCCACAGGTTGTTCTTTCATCCACACAACGAAAAACAGCCAGAGTAAATACATAAATAAACAAACAAACAAACGAATGAATGAATGAGCCCGTGGAGGAAAGAGAAGAAAATCTGGTGGAACTTGTCAATGCTTTTCCTCCGAGGATGGAGGGATTACAGAGACGACTGCGGACGGAGGGAGAAGTCTGTCTGGACGTGTTCTTTAAATCTCTGAGCCGTCTGAGGAGAACCAGGAGACAGCAGGGTTTGTGTGGGGTGTGTGTGTGTGTATGTGTGTGAGGGTTGTGAGTGACAGGGTTGTGTGTGTGTGCGTGTGTGTGTGTGTGTGTGTGTGTGTGTGTGTGTAAAGGGTGAACAGGGTGTGTGTGCGAGCTGTTCCACCAGAAACAGGGACCAGCGCAGCCACCCTTTGATGATGTCACAGCTTCGAGGGGATTTTGAGGAATCCTTCCAGTATGTTCCGATGATCATGCTGGGAGAAGTAGAGACACAGACACACACGCACACACACTCACAGCAAAAACTTTTCCAATCCACAAAGTTTCCTCCCCATCATTTAGCTTTTAATTCTGGGTTCAGAAAATTTATAAATAAAAACAGAAGTGTGTGTGTGTGTGTGTGTGTGTGTGTGTGTGTGTGTGTGTGTGTGTGTGTCTCTCTCTCTCTCTCTAACTGGGGTGCAGGCGCGGGCGCACGCCCGTGGGCAGAAGCTGTTTGGATGACAAGATGAACCCCTTTAATCTTTGATTGGCTCTGTCCACACAAATGAGATTTCCTCACTGCAGCCGAGGAGACGGGATGTGACTGCGTGGCTCCTTAACGCTCCACACGTCTTGGGTGACTCAACTGGAGCAAAGCCTCCCTTTCCCAAATCATTTCCGGAATTGGCGGAAACTCCTCAGAACATTCCACATTCTGTGGCCTTCCTGAAGCTGAAGTTCCTTCTCTTAAACACTAGCCTTCCAGTCCTCTGTGTCTGCTTATTGCACACCCTCATTGGTTCTTCATCTCGAGTGTGTGAGTGATAGTGAATTGTGCGTGTGAGTGAATCGTGAGTGTGTAAGAGTGAGCAATTTGTGCATGTGCGTGTGAGTGAATTGTGAGTGTGTAAGTGTGAATGAATTGTGAGATTGTGAGAGAATCATGAGTGTGTGTGTGTGTGTGTGTGTGTGTGTGATGTGTGGTAAATGAATGTTATGTTGGTACCATGTTTTCTTTCTCAGATGGAGTTGAAAAGATAACATTACAGCATTCCTCTCTCTCTCTCTCTCTCTCTCTCTCTCTCTCTCTCTCTCTCTCTCTCTCCTCTCTCTCTCTCAAACTCCCTCTTGTGTGGCTTTGGTGTTGAATAATTCAGGTCGTCTCTTGGACACTCATTTCAGACACGTCATTGAGCTTCCACTGTCCACATGGCTGCCAACGCATTATCATAATAATCAATTTCACTGGCCAGAGCGTCCCGCTCCAGCCCACACCAGTGTCTCCCACATACAGGCTGCACACTGTATTCACACTGTCTGTGTGTGTGCGTGTGTGCATGTGTGTGTGAGTGTGTGTATGTGTGTGCAGGGCTTTATCCAGTGTTTTTCAGAAGTGGGAGGTTTTCTTTAACAAAGCTCAGTAAAATTAGCAATTTTACTCAAGTCAAGACTTGGCAGCATCCCCATCCATTTAATTAGAGATGGAGCATCAGTAATACAGGGCTGACCTTAGAGAGAGAGAGAGAGAGAGAGAGAGAGAGAGAGGAGAAAGAGAGAGTGAGAGAGTCGGGAATGAAGGATGACGTGTTTGTGTGTGTGTGTGTGTGTGTGTGTAGTGTCATTTTGAAGAAGCTCTTCCAAGATTTGGAGAGATTGCAGCAGTGTTTCAACAAAAGGCAGTAATATAACAAAATAGCCTGGCAAATACAGACTTAATGAAATGTTGATCAATTATTTGACAAAACACCCCACAAGTGGCACACAGTGTTCTTCCAGTCACCAACACAGCCTGCTTTCCCATCCCCCTCATGTGTGCGTGCGTGCGTGCGTGCGTGTGTGCGTGCGTGCGTGCGTCTGTGGCAGTGATGCTCTTTAAAGCTTTGAGCTGAGGGTGAAGAACAGAGGGATAGAGAGAGCGAGCACCTCTGAAGATCAAATGATCAAATGTATGAGCCGTGGCTTAAAAGACCCACTTGGCCCTTCTGAGGAGACACCATTACCGCATCACAGTGCTTGAAATAGGCCGATTTTTGAGTGTGTGTGTGCATGTGTGCGTATATGAATGTGTGTGTGTGTGTGTGTGTGTGTGTGTCTGAATCCATCTAATCAAACATTTATATAGTGTGAGAAACTATATGTGTGTGTGGAGGAGGTTAAAGTTTCATGTCTAGGGTGTAGGACATGAAGAAGTGGGCCAGTTATAAAATAGCACCACAGCTGGACACACACTTGGTAAGTTCAAGACCAGGAAGTGCTGAGAGACACGTGCAGAGACAGTTAGTAAACACAAGTGTGTGTGGTGTGTGTGTGATCCCTGACACAGTGGTGTGGCTAAATGAGAATCTGAGCGAAACCACAAGGGGGCGCTAGCATGGCCAGAGTCCCATGACTGGAGAACCACTTGTTAACAGGGTTTTAGAAAAGACTGCCATCTTTCTATTTTTCTCTTTTCTCTCAATCTCTCTCTCCTTCTAGAACGCTTTCCCTTTCTCTCTTTTCTTTTTCTCATGATGTCATCAATTTTGTGAAGTGCACCAGTCCCTCCTGTGGTAAGATGCATACACAGCCGCATACTTGACAGTTTGGATGGAGTTCTGAGGATTCTGGGTAACTTTAGCCCAGAAAGGACATAGAGGCGCAGTACAGTTCCTAGAACTGACACATTTGATCAGCTTCTGCTATTATAATGAGCAGTGACCGTCACAGGCACACATCTCTCCGTTCCACACTAAATTGAGTTCATTTCACTTCATTCAATTCAGTTCAACCTATTTTCAGACCTTTGCTGATTTCACAAAGCAAACTTTTTCATTCCTGGAGAAAATATTGTTTGAACACAATTTCAACATGGAAAACATCCATCACAAGGAATTAATGTAACAGTACACTCTCTCTCCCTTCTCTCTTCTTCCCGTCACCCCCATCCCCTCACTCTCCTTCCCTCTCTCTCTCTCCCCTAACTGTCCTTTATTCCTCCCCTCTCTCTCTTTCCCTCCTCTCATCTCTCTCTGTCATTTTCCCTCCTCTCATCTCTTTCTCTCTCTCTCTCGCTTTCCCTCCTCTCATCACTCTCTCTCTCTCTCTCTCTCTCTCTCTCTGTCTGATGGACAGAAGAGCCTCTAAATGAATAATAAAACAAACGAGTGAACAAGTCCAGTAAATAAAAGACTATATTACGCTTCTTCCTAATAATCTACTCACACACACACACACACACACACACACACACACAGACACACAGTGTCTCCTGAAGCATTTTCACACCAAATTGAGAAATGAAGTTTGACTTTATTAGACTCCATAAAGCTGGCCTGATTCAATGGTTAAGAAGCCAGAACTCATTAAGCACGTCTGGCTGTGATGTTCTGCACGCCAACCACACATGACAGCACACCCCTGGGCTTTCATTACAGCTACACACACACACACACACACACACACACACACACACACAGAGTAAATACATAGACACACACAGCCTACACACACACCCTCACACATGCCTTACGCTCGCATAGCTAGACACATTACTACACCGACGGACACAGATGCACACACACACACACACACACTGTAGATACATATACACCCACGTACACACACACACACACACATACCCTCACACATCCCTCACACTCCCAAACTACACACAATATCACACCCACGGACAGAGATGCACACACACACGCAGACAGTAGATACACACACACACACACACACACTTTCTTCAAGTATATGCCTGCTCTATACTAGACATAATTACTGTGTGTTGGCTGGCTGTAAATCACAGGAGAGCAGAGTAGATGCACTGGGAGGGTTGGGAGCTGAGCTGAAGTGTGTGTTAGCGGGTGGAGGGGGAGGAATTAGATTAGCTTTCAAGCGTCGGAGTCCCATTTGTGTGTGTCTGTGTGTGCGTTTGTGTGTGTGTGTGTGTGTGTGTGTGTCCCACCCGGGCTGGAACAGAGAACCAACCCTGGCGTCCTCCCTGTGACAACATGCTCAATGTCAAACTAAATGGCCTCC
>PYXC01001490.1:952500-957500 GCA_015244755.2 Tenualosa ilisha
GCACCATGCTCCCCATCTATTATTAAGAGGATGCATACATCTGTGCTAACCATGGTGTGTGTGTGTGTGTTTGTGTGTGTGTGTGTGTGTTTGTGTGTGGGTGCACTGAGAGACCTAAGCCAGATTTATGACCCAAAGCAGACCCTGTGGAGCTGTGGCACCAGATGTGTGTGTGTGTGTGTGTGTGTGTGTGTGTGTGTGTGTGTGTGTGCGTGCGTGTGTGTGTGTGTGCGCGTGTGGTGATATCGACCTCTCGCCGTCCTGTGTGTCTGTGTGTGTGTGTGTGTGTGTGTGTGTGTGTGTGTGTGTGTGTATGCAGAGGCCAGAGGCTCTAGATATGTATGTGTGTGTGTATGCAGGGGCAAGAGGCTTCAAGTGTGTGTGTGAGTGTGTTGTGTGTAGGGGACAGCAGCTGCAGGTGTCTGTGTGTGTGTATGAAGGGGGGCAGAAGCTCCAGGTGTGTGTGAGTTGGGATAGAGCTCCTCCAACTCTGTCTAGGATTGGAGACGCCCGGCACTTCCCAGCCTAGCCCAACCCATTGGAGAGATTGAGCTGAGTCAGAGGGTTTGGGGACATTTGGAATTCACAGCAGAAAGCGCTCCTGCATACTGAGGAGGGAGGGAGAGAGAGAGAAAGAAAGAGAGAGAGAGAGATGAAGGGGAAAGGGGCATGTGAGAGAGAATGAGACAGAGAGATTGAGAAAGAGAGAGAAAGAATGGTCAGAGCAGCAGGATAGCAATAAGAACAGAGAAAGAGAGAGAGAGAGAGAGAGAGAGAGAGAGAGAGCAGGAGGGAGAGAGAAGGAGGGATGGAGCGAGAAGGAGGGTGAGAGAGGTGCAGTGTGTGCAGAGTAGGAGGAAATGTTTTCATCCTTCATTTCAAGACATGAAAAAAACAAACAAAACTGTTTCCAGAGTTGATAATTAGCATAAGTGCCTCCGTACAGCAGCAGAGAGAGAGAGAGAGAGAGAGAGAGAGAGAGAGAGAGAGAGAGGGAAAAATCAAGGTAGATGGAGAGAATAGAACACAGCCAGATGCAAAGAAACACACACACAGACACACGCACTAACACAAGTGTGTTGCTGATGATCAGACATCAGGGGTGACATTAACGTGTCATTACACACAAACAGGCATCTCTGCCGCACTCATCTGTGTGGCTTTGTGATCGTTTGGTCTCCCTGTTTGTGATCGTTTGGTCTCCCAGCGGATCTCTTATGAAGCCCGTGTTAAACTGGAGGACTACTGGGCTTTCATCTGCATGCTGGGGTTGTGTGTGTGTGTGTGTGTGTGTGTGTGTGTGTGTGTGTGGGTAGTGCAGTAATGTGGTGATATGTTTTTCATCAAGTTCCTAGCTCAGGGGCGAACGCAAGCAAGCCAGACATGAGGCACAACAGACAAGCCACTCGATGACTCACTCTCTCTCTCTCTTTCTCAAATATGCACTCCCTCTCTCTTTCTCTACATCCCCCTCCTCTCTCTCCATCCCTCTCTCTTTCTGTCCATGTCTCTCTCTGTCTCTCCCATCCCTTCATTCTCCATGTTTCACATATTAACTCTGGATGCCAGGTTTTTGCCCAGTGCCCCTGCGTGCCTCTGCCCCCCCCATCTCTATCTATCTATCACTGGCTCTCTCAAACAAACACTCTCACTTTTTCTCTCCACCCCCTTCTCTCTATATATATATCCCTCTATCTCCCTCTCTCTCTCTCTCTTTCATCCCTTCACTCTCTCTGTTCCCCACATTATCTCTGCCAGGTTTCTGCTCTAGCTGCTTCGTGCATCTCTGCTGCCCTTTGACCCCTGCAGAGGTTCATTCAGTCATACACACTTAATGAGCTACTGACAATCACCTCTCTCTCTCTCTCTCATACACACACACATACACAAACACACACACACACACTCAACAGCCTACCCCACACACACCCCTCCAGTCTCCAGGCACACACACGCACACTCCACTCCCCCCCCCCCCCCAGGTCTCGGTGGCACAGTGACACACAAACACACACACACACACACACACACACTACGCCCCCCCCCCCCCCCCCGCAGGTCTCGGTGGCACAGTGGCACACGGTGTGCCGTTGGCGTGCCATCCAGACAGAGGCGCTAGCAGCAGAGGGCACAGAGGCAGCAGCAGCTGGGCTTAAATAACATCATTAGGCACCATGCCCCACCCCCCTCCCCTGACACACACACACACACACACACACACACACACACACACACACATACACACACACCCTTCCCTCAGCCCCATCCAGTCCCGTTCGTCAGCAGCCTGGCATCTGACAGCTCTCTAATCAAAGTGAAGGGGGCACGGCGCGGCCTGCGGCCATGCAATGGGGACAGCGCCAGCCTAATTACACCCGCTAATGGAGTGGGCAGAGTGCCCGTCGGAGGGCCACTGGAGGACCCCCAGTGCCGCTGGGCCATGCCACCCTGCCACCCTGGCACACAGCGTCTTGGGACACAGTCATGCCCCCACCTGCCTAGAGCTGAGAGAGGGAGACAGAGAGACGGAGGAGGAGGAGGAGGGGGAGGGGGAGGGACCATATGACCAGGTGAGGCACAGTTGTTTCGTGACGCGCCAGACGAGGGCGGCTCCCTCAGGAGGTCAGGCACATTCGTTTTGTGACTCGCAAGACAAGCACGGCTCCCTTGGGAGGTCAGGCACAGTTGTTTTGTGACACGCCAGACGAGTGCGGCTCCCTTGGGAGGTGAGGCACAGTTGTTTCGTGACTCGTCAGACGAGCGCGGCTCCTTCGGGAGGTGAGGCACAGTTGGTTCGTGACTCGCCAGACGAGCGCGGCTCCTTCGGGAGGTGAGGCACAGTTGGTTCGTGACTCGCCAGACGAGCGCGGCTCCTTCGGGAGGTGAGGCACAGTTGGTTCGTGACTCGCCAGACGAGCGCGGCTCCTTCGGGAGGTGAGGCACAGTTGGTTCGTGACTCGCCAGACGAGCGGGGCTCGGCCAGCCGGAGAGCGCCAAAGGAACGGTGACCTCCAGGGCATCACCAATGCTATCCACAGCCATCTGAAAGGGATGAGGGGATCAAAAAGTCCCATTAGGCCGAGGCATTAGGATGATGGATGTGCACCACCCCACATTAAGAGAGGGCCATCCACCCCTCAACATCTCCCTGGTGCACGGATATGCCTACCTGCTGGCTCACATCAATTTGGGGCGGGGGGCAGAGCTGGCGGGGTGTGTGTGTGTGTGTGTGTGCTGCTGACTGGTGATGCTTGTGTGATTAATGTTGGTCAGTTTCTCCAGCCTACATGAATGTGTATTTGTGTGTGTGTGTGTGGCAGTAGGTAGATTTGACTGTGACTGTATGTGTGTTTGTGAGAGAAAGAAAGACAGAGAGAAGACCAGGAAAGGGAAAAGGCAGCAAATTGTATGTACAGATGTGTGTGTGTGTGCGTACGAGTGTGTGTGTCTGTATGTGTGTCTGTGAAAGATACAGACAGAGAGACCAGGAAGGGTTGTGTGTGTGTGTGTGTGTGTGTGTGTGTGTGTGTGTGTGTGTGCATGTGTGTGTGTGTTTCTGTCTATTGGACAAAGAGCAGTGAACATACATTTGTGAAATCAATGACTGCCTGTTGCCATCTGGACTAGTGTGAAGCTGCTTTAGAGCTGATCCAGTTTGTCAGGAGCTCCACTTTGCTCTCCAGTGTTTGGTGCCTGTTAGGGAGCAAAGCCTTCTGGGAATAAAAACATCCCAGTTGTGTTTGTACAGCTGTGTAAATGAAACCCACAGAACTGTGTGAAAGTGACAACTTAATCATTCATTATCATTAAAGAGAGCCACAGCAGTGTGAGGGGTGTCGTTGCTGGCTCTACTGTGGAGCTCTCGTGGGCTGGTAATTCAATGGGCTAAATACACCCAGGCAAACACACACACACACACACACACACACACACAGGCTGAGCTGCTGCCACGGGGCACACAATGTGTGTATGAAGCCCCTTTCACAAGTGTGTGTGTGTGTGTGTGTGTGTGTGTGTGTGGCCTCTGCTCTCTCATCATGATTAAACGATGTCTGATGATCTGAACAGTCGGAGATCACTGGAAACTGGAGCACAAAGCATCATGGGAACTTAGTGTGAAGCTCTTTAGCTCTGACAGATGGAACGAACAAAGAGACAGAGACAGACGCACACACACACACACACACACACACACACAGTATGTGGCATTTTCTGACACAATCTGACACATTTAAACATACAAACAGTTCAATATTTTATGTAATGCGTTGTCTGTTAAAACCCTGTGCAATAATAATAATAATAATAATGATGCAGTTTGTCATCTTGCAGTACAACCAGAGCCCTTTCATGTGGATCTTGGCCCAGTTTAGCCAGTCTAGTCCTGGCCCAGTTTACCCAGTCTAGTCCTGGCCCAGTTTACCCAGTCTAGTCTTGGCCCAGTTTACCCAGTCTAGTCTTGGTCCAGTTTACCCATTCTAGTCTTGGCCCAGTTTACCCATTCTAGTCTTGGCCCAGTTTACCCAGTCTAGTCCTGGCCCAGTTTACCCAGTCTGGTTCAGCTGTCTGTGTTGCTGTCTATCAGTAACATGCTGTTTTGAATAATCGTAGGACCAGAATAGTGCTGGTTCTGCGCCGGAATAATGCTGGTTCTGAGGCAAAATACTGCTGGTTCTAAACAGAAATAGTGCTGGTTCTGAGCAGGAATAGTGTTGGTTCTAAACTGGAATAGTGCTGGTTCTGAGTGAAATCTAGAACAGATCAGATCAACACCAAATAGATATGCCGGTTTAGGGGAAAACTGTGTGTGTGTGTGTGTGTGCGTGTGTAACGGGGTATTAGGGCTGAATCCATGGCCCACTCAGGTGCTGTTTATCTCTGATCTTCTAAACAAACAACAATCTGGAAGCCTCACAGGAGCACAACTACAGCAGTGCTCTCCTTCCAAGCATGTGGGATTGATCTCAGTGTGTACAGTAGGCCTCCACAGTCCTCTAATT
>PYXC01001490.1:962500-982500 GCA_015244755.2 Tenualosa ilisha
CTCATGACTTCTTACTTTATAAAACCAGCATGACCCCTGACCTCTCATGACTTCTTACTTCATAAAACCAGCATGACCCCTGACCTCTCATGACTTGTTACTTCTTACTTCTACCACAGATACTTTAGAACCCAAGATGATGTCATAGAACGGGACAGAGTTATGGTCTCCTATCCTAAACATTAATTAATTTTTCTCTTAATAAGCAGTTAGATAATCTAAATATAATTTTGACTTATATGTTTAGACACGGGATGAGTAATTAATTTTTGTCTGTTGACCAAGCTCGCTAGCCTGATTTTGAACTGGACAGATTTTGACTGGGTTACTATGGGAATAGGACTAGTGCTGCGTGCTAGCTCACTAGGACCTAAGGGCTTTGGTTAAACTTGTATGTTTTTGTAAACCAACTTGACATGGAAATGTTCATTTTAACTGACATCAGTAATGTTGTCTAGCAAGATGGCATTTTATTGGGACGGCAATTTATCAATTTCAAGGACTTAGCATGGCTATGGCTAGCTTTTTAGTTAACTAGCAATCAGACACTTTTTTGGCTGTAGGGATATAAGAGTCTTGATAGGGATATCAAGATCCCTGTTCTAATAAGGGATGACAATTTACTGAAGAAAAAGAGTAAAATTCCACAAATTCCTCACTGAGTCTAATGCAGGTGTGTCTACAGTCTGTCTCCTAAAGAGGCGTGGCAGCTTCAAACCTACGTCATATTGATACAGGAAAAATCTTCTTATGAATCGTCTCAGTTTACCAGCTGTTTGCTTCTACTCTGTTCTGTGCTACTCTGTTCTACTCTATTCTATTCTACACTGCTGTATTCTGTGGTGTTCGATTCTATTCTGCTCTATTCTATTCTATTCTGTGGTATTCTTTTCTACTCTACTCTATTCTGTCTTATTCTATTCTATTCTATTCTGGTCTGCTCTACTCTATTCTGCTCTATTCTCCTCTATTCTATTGTATTCTTTGCACTTCTCCTCTGCTCTATTCTAGTCAACTTGCACACATTCAGTCTGAGTTGGGTCAGCTCTGTTATTTAAATGAATTCCTGGGAAAGCCCAATTTAGTGTCTGCTCTCCTGCCCTGACCCATCCCAGCCCACCCCAGACTCTAACCCAGTGCACTACTCTGTACAGACTGGTCTGATGCCTGTTCTCCCAGACCACCCCAGACTCTTGTCCAGTGCACTACTCTGTACAGACTGGTCTGATGCCTGTTCTCACAGCCCACCCCAGACTCTTGCCCAGTGCACTACTCCATTCAAATCAAATATTGATTTTATGCAGATGTGTTTCCCTTTCAGTCTGTGTGTTTTTTTTTAAGTGTATGCAAATTGTAACGCAGCACCTTTGTTTTTTGTGAATATAAAGTGCCACTTTTAAAACCCAAATTCTGCACAAGAAATAATATAGGAACAGCATTTTAGTGGAAAAGAGGGAAAAGCCATCCAGCTACCAACTCTCTTTGAACTCCAGAGCGCTTCAGCATGCTTGGGCTGGTGTTAACTCAGCCCCTGGCGCCTGCACACAATCTGTGTGTTACGAGCAAGCAATTAGCCATCCTCAAGCAGACCTCTGGGCCCAGCAGTGGCCGCTGTGCGTGTGATAATGAGCTGTTTGGTATGGACGCACCAAAGAGAGGTATTGACTCTTCCACAATTTTCTCAGTTTTCACAAGGCTTGACTTCTCCATTCATTCACTGCGTATCGATTCACAAGTTGCCATTGTTGTCATATTGCTACATGTAAACAAAGCAAAGACAAAAACATGGCAGGTGGGAATTATGGGTGTGTGTGTAGCCGCAACATCAATACACACACACACACACACACACATACACACCACACACACCACACACACCATAAACCACACACCCACACATACACACACACACACACACCACACACACACACACACACCACACACACACACACACACACGATTATGTGTTTGTTATGAATTATGTGTGCAAATGAAGTGTTAAAAATGTAAACCAGCCCAGTGCACAAATATGGAGATGGCCTGGAGAGGGGGCAATGCCAGGCGTATATTAGAGTTGCACAACCACATTCTTTTGCTGAAATCACTGTGAGCTGAAATGGGCATAAGCAGATGATTCAGAATGAAATGGAGTCATTGCTGCTTTATTGGGATGTTCTATACATGGGTGTCATAGAAACTACTGAATCCCTTTATTTCCCTCAGGACTGATAAAATGCCTGACTGTCTGTCTCTGATGTCCCGCACAAGCGTTTCTCAGCTAAATGAATTCAGTCAACAACACACACACACACTCACGCAGAGGCCGTGTCCAAGCACTATTTCAGGCTGTGGTTGCCTGGCGGCCCTAGTGCTGATGCGGTATTGATAGGCCCACACTATCCACAGCAGCTCGCATCCCTCTCACTTCACCTGGCTGGGCTGGGCTGGGCTGGCCGCCGCCGCTGCCTTGTCATAACATTTGAAAGGTCAATGATCGCCTTCGGGGAGAGAGGATGTGTGTGGAAATGCACAAGCAAATAGCTTATTGACTGGCCTAATGCTGCTCTCATCCACCTGGTATTTATGAGAGAGAGAGAGTGACTGTGTGTGTGTGAGAGAGAGTGTGTGTGTGTGTGTGTGTGTGTGTGTGTGTGTGTGTGTGGGCGTGTGTGTGTGTGTGTGTGTGTAGTAATGACCCTGCCCACTCACGGCTCCAACTATAGAAAATACACCCTCTGGATTTGCCTTTGTTCATTCAAAGACTGTGTTGTGCTCAGTGTCAGTGTCTGCATCAATCCTGTGTGCTTTATTTCCATGGCTTCCATGCATTAGTAGGTGTTTATTTGTGTTTGCTAATGCTGGTTATATCACCGCTTGGCTGATGTCCTCTTTATTATGCCATTTACTGTGATGTTTGCACACATATGAAGTAGTTCTATGACAAATCGGTGACTTGACAGACAGTCACAGGAACATATGACTCCTGCCTCATGCACACAGCAATCAGCACATTCTCAGTCTGTAGACTTATGCTGCTGACAGGCTCCTGTGTGAGCCAGCTGCCCCAGCTCTTGTTTGAAGTCTATGGAGCCTCAGTCCAAGCTCTCATTTAAAGTATATGGAGCCTCAGTCCAAGCTCTCGTTTGAAAGTCTATGGAGCCTCAGTCCAGGCTCTCGTCTGAAGTCTATGGAGCCTCAGTCCAAGCTCTTGTTTGAAGTCTATGGAGCCTAAGTCCAAGCTCTCGTTTAAAGTCTATGGAGCCTCAGTCCAAGCTCTCGTTTAAAGTCTATGGAGCCTCAGTCCAAGCTCTCGTCTGAAGTCTATGGAGCCTCAGTCCAAGCTCTCGTTTGAAGTCTATGGAGCCTAAGTCCAAGCTCTCGTTTAAAGTCTATGGAGCCTAAATCCAAGCTCTTGTTTAAAGTCTATGGAGCCTATGTCGTGCAGACAGCAAGGGTGTGCATTCTCTAATCTGTTGCATTCTTAATGAAATCAGACCGCACTGCGGCCACACTGATTGTGGAGGGAACCAGGTGTCACTCAGTGAGGTGGCTTGCATCTCTCTTAACAACACTAAGGACTGCAGTGATTTTAAAAAGCCAGGGATGTGGTATGTGCAGTTCATGTCAATTATGTTATCCAATGTCTTGACGTCTGTCATCCCTTACTGTGTCCGTTTGTTTGTCGCGTGTGTTGTGTCTGTTTACTGCCCACATCCACCCCCGCCACCCCCCACATCCCCACATCCACCCCCACATCCCCACATCCCCACATCTTGGCTGACTGGCCTCAGGCCACTTGTCTCTGCTAACAGTGGTGGCATTTTAAAGGGGAGGCACAGTAGTGGTCCAGTCTGCTGTGAGAACCATTCTCAGATCGATCAAAGCATTCGAATGAAGCTAAACCTTTCTAGTGTCTCTCTCCTTTATCCTTTCATTTTTCACTCTGTTTCTTTTTTCTTTTTCTTTGCCTCTCGTTTTCTCAGACCTACACACACACACACACACACACCTCAACTTCTGAGACGTGCAGGTTTAAAAAGGGGATCAACACCTGGGACTGTGACAGGCTTGCCTCTATTGTGTGTGTGTGTGTGTGTGTGTGTGTTGGTGTGTTTGGCACCAGGCCACAGGGCTGACGGGGTGATAATGCATCCCCTCCTGAGACTCTTCAAGTGGCTGCCACTGTGTGTGTGTGGTGTGTGTGTGTGTGTGGTGTGTGTGTGTGTGCACTGCTGCTGAGCCAGCCATGTATGTGAATAGCAATCAGCCTCAGTGAGTCTGTCTGCCTGCCTTCCGCTCCGTGTGCTGACTGAAAACCCCTCACACCAAGTCACGTCAAGGCCTCACAGAAGGGTGGGGGAAAGAGAGGCTTTATTAAACCCCGAGGGAAATCTAGGCATTGAGTATATGACACACAGATGACATACCAAGAGAGCACATGTGCATTAGAGGGTAAACTTACTAAAGTAAGGGAGACTCACACACTACAGTAAGAGAGATACACACACTACAGTAAGGGAGATACACACATTACAGTAAGGGAGAGAAACACACTCAGGAAAGGGAGATACACACACTAAAGTAAGGGAGAGAAACCTAAGAGAGAACACACACTACAGTAAGGGAGATACACACATTACAGTACAAATAAGAAGGGAGAGAAACACACTAAAGGGAGATGATTCTGTCAACTAGAAATTGCACGGTCACATGATTGAGACTGGTGATTACCAGTAAACCCAGTGTCTCATTCAGCTTTGGCTGCTGAGTAATACTGTCAACTGTAGATGTCTGAACAGAGACATCGGTGTGAAACAATCCATAGCCCTGTTGCCTCAAGGTCACAGAGAGCTGTTTAGAGGAAAAAGGTTGAATTCTCGAAAATAATTTTTGGGCCTCATTCAGTTATCTGTGAGCCCCTCACCGGTGCGACAGTCTTACCTGTGCATATATGAACCCCTCACCTGTGCAACAGTCTTACCTGTGTGCCTGTGAACCCCTCACCTGTGTGACAGGATTACCTGTGTGTCTGTGAGCCCCTCACCTGTGCAACAGTCTTACCTGTGTGTCTGTGAACCCCTCACCTGTGTGACAGTCTTACCTGTGTGTCTGTGAACTCCTCACCTGTGCCACAGTCTTACCTGTGAGTCTGAGAACCCCTCACCTGTGCGACTGTATCACCTGACTGTCTTTAAAACCCTTATCCATGACAGTCTCATCTGTCCGTTTGTGAACCCCTCACCTGTGCAACCAGTCTTACCTGTGTGTCTGTGAACCCTCACCTGTGCAACAGTCTTACCTGTGTGTCTGTGAGACCCTCACCTGTGCAACAATCTTACCTGTGTGTCTGTGAGCCCCTCACCTGTGTGACAGTCTTACCTGTGTGTCTGAGAGCCCCTCACCTGTAAAATAAAAGAAAGACTGACACACATACAGATACATTTCCCTTGATGAAATCCTGCTGACTGAATAGAGGTTCTTTAATCTGGTGGCAAACAATAAGACATTACTGGATTAGCAGCTGCTGGAAAAGTCCAACTTCACAGCCCAGTTGCTCAGACACTGGCAGATGTTATTCAGTTGTTGAGCGTGTTCCCACATACAGTAAAACTGGCCGCAGCATGGGTGTGTTTTGGCTGTGTATTCCTATTCAGGTGTGTGTGTGTGTGTGTGTGTGTGTGTGTGTGTGTGTGTGTGTGTGTGTGTGTGTGTTGTGTGTGTGTGTGATATTTTGCAGTGGCTGCAGTGGCTTGTCCTCAGGTTGCTGCTTTCTGCTTAATAATTGACGTGTTCTCACCATGGGGGGAAGCCTCTTGCCCTGATTTCTCTCCCCAAGGCAACACACACACACACACACACACACACACACACACACACATTCTGGCTCTGTCTGTGTCTCTCCACATAGACACGCAGGCAGACTCATGTACACACTCATATGGGTGCTGACATACACACACTCACACACACACACACACACACACACTCGTATGCAGCCACTTTGGGCTACGTTTCACTCATCAAAGCCTGCCATTGGGCTAAAACTGCACGGTTGACAGAATACTCCACCACTTACCTTGTCAAATCCGCCAACCTGGGCCATGGCTGGATTCCCTCGGCCACTTCTCTGTCTGGCAACAACATTCCGAGCTGGCCTGCGGACGTTAATGTTTCTCTCCAAAAACAATGGATTCCCTGGCAACAGCGACAAGGATTAGTTCTGATTGTGGCATTAGTGGGGCTTTTAAATAAATGACCTTACTTAAGCGTTGCTGTAACGTTGCTGTGATGTTTTGGAGCCGTGGGAGGCAGTGCTCACAGCCCGTAGGCAATTAGCTTGCTGTTGTCAGGGTGTAGGCCAGAGATCTATCATTAAAAGGACAAATAAATAATTACTGTAAGTTAAACTGGATCAAGGATTCTGCGCTTGATCAAGCATATCTACCACCTCTCTAAGAATTGCCATGGAGGAACGGAGAGGCAGAACTCATGCCCATGTTTAGCAGACTGTATGTGAGCGCAGCTCCAGTTAGCAGACTATGCAAGCACTGGATGCTTAATCAGAGCATTAGGCACTGCTGGTGTGTGTGTGGGTGTGTGTGTGTGTGTGTGTGAGTGTGTGGCAGCAAGCATATTCCACCACTCTTCTCTCCACTACTGAGGAGAAATGTAGGAAAAACAAGCATGCTCAGAAAGGGATGTCTTATTTTCACAGCTTCATAAGTAAATTAGCACAGTCCTATTGCAGTGTCAGATTATGGATTAGGACAGCAATTGTGCATTGTTCTGTGTGTGTGTGTGTGTGTGTGTGTGTGTGTGTGTGTGTGTGTGTGTGTGTCACCAGATGAAGGAGGAGATGAGTCATATATTTAGCAGTTCCAATTATTTTCTCATTGTCACTTTATTGTCAGAGAGCTCTGACATCCCATCAGCTACAGCCAGAGACTCGGATAGAGGAACAATGGAGAATGGAAGAGTTTGAAAGAGGGGGAGAGAGAGAGAGAGAGAGAGAGAGAAACACATGAGGGAGAGATGCAAAAGAAATAGGGGAGAGACAGAGAGAAATCTAGACAGAAAGAGAGAATGAAAAGAAAAACAAAGTGACAGAGATAGAAACACAAGAGTGAGAGATGCAAGAGAGGATAGAGAGAGAGAGAGAGAGAAAGAGAGAGAGAGATTCCTTAAGGCAAAGTCTACCCTGAGGCCTGCTCAGAGCTCTGCTAATATCCTGTGCATGCCAGTCCAGTTCCTCTGACACACTGTGTGTGTGTGTGTGTGTGTGTGTGTGTGTGTGTGTAATGAGCTTTCACGTACTGAGGGCTCATAAATAAGTGGACAGGCCAGTCAGGGCATCCCAAGTCTTAAGGATCGGCTATGCAGGAATCTGAGGTTAATTTACTAGCTTCGTCATCGCTCTGACAGTTAGATGACTTTTCACGGAGCGAACAAAAGCTCTCTCCGCTCCCCCTGCGGCCTTCAATGAAGAAACAAAACCCATTTTGCCCAGTTGACCAAGGTTATATTTACACGCTGTGAGTCTTCATAAGGTGGTTCTGGCAAACCCAGCCTTTTGGCACAGAGTCACTTCACCTTTGACCTTTGATAAAGGTCGAAATAGTCGAACAGAAACAGTAGGATTCTTAATCTCTAATCTTTAATAGCTGCAGTCAAGTAGGACTCAGTCTGAACACCCACTGAAACTGGTGAAATGAAATCTCTATAATACATGATTACCCTTAACCACATTTTGACCGTTTATAACATAGATATTGAACTTCATAAGCAAGATATTGTCATTTGCCAAATGAAAATGAATGAGCAGTCATTTTAATAGCCTGAAACCGAAAGAAGCACAGTTTCATTTATCCAGCGAGTTGGAGAGGAGAAGAGAGTTGGAGCGAGAGAGTGAGAGGGGAAATGAAAGAGACTGAGGCAGTGAAGTGTTTTAATCTTACTGAGTCCCTGGGATTCACTGCAGCCTTCCGAATGCAGAACTTTTGATGAAACTTTCCATAACTCCATGTAGATTACGCAAGTCTGAATAAATACATTGAAAATGCATTTGAGGTTTTTACGAGGATAAAATCTAAATTAATTTTGCTGATAAATATTTTATTGTTCCTCCCATTGTTTGGGAAAACACCAAATGCAAAACATCTCATGTAGAACTGTGTGTGTGGCTGTTAAAGCATTTATGTGTGTGTATATTTGCATGGATGTGTATATTTGCTGTACATGTATATTTGTGTATTCGCGTGTGTGTGTGTGTGTGTGTGTTTAACTCCTTATGATCTTGTATAGCTGGTGCAAGTCCTCCTTATTCTGAACAGGAGACTCAAAGTAAGAGCCCAGTTGTGAAGGACGATGAAGGCAATATCAGGACCAAAGAGAGGAGAAAAACAGTAGCGACAGGTGACAGAGTAGAGGACAGAGAAAAGAAAAGAGGAAAAGAAAGAGCGAGGGGGGGGGGGGGGGGGGGTGGCGGAGAGGTGGGCAGACAGATGACCTCGTGCTGCTGATGCAAGAGGTGATGGCCGGAATTTTAGATGATCACTCCGGAACCTCAGGCTGATGGAACATTCTGTTTGTCATCCAGGAAGAGAGATGGGGGGCAGTGGGAGTGAGAGAGACACAGACACACATCCACTCTCTTACTCTCAGAGGGAGAGAGAGAAAAGGAGGGATAGACAGACACACATCCACTCTCTTACTCTCAGAGGGAGAGAGAGAAAAGGAGGGATAGACAGACACACATCCACTCTCTTACTCTCAGAGGGAGAGAGAGAAAAGGAGGGATAGACAGACACACATCCACTCTCTTACTCTCAGAGGGAGAGAGAGAAAAGGAGGATAGACAGACACACATCCACTCTCTTACTCTCAGAGGGAGAGAGAGAAAAGGAGGATAGACAGACACACATCCACTCTCTTACTCTCAGAGGAGAGAGAAAAAAAAAAAAAAAAAAAAAAAAAAAAAAAAAAGAAAAAAAGATAGACAGACACACATCCACTCTCTTACTCTCAGAGGGAGAGAGAGAAAAGGAGGAATAGACAGACACACATCCCCTGTCTTACTCTCAGAGGGAGAGAGAGAAAAGGAGGAATAGACAGACACACATCCCCTGTCTTACTCTCAGAGGGAGAGAGAGAAAAGGAGGGACAGACAGACACACATCTTCTCTGTTGCTCAGAGGGATAAAGAGAAGGAGGGATAGACACACACACATCCACTCTTTTACTCTCAGAGAGAGAGAGAGAGAGAGAGAAGGAAAGATAGTCTGAAGGAGGGAGAGAAAGGAGGGATAGACAGAAGGAGGGAAAGATCTGTCATCTGTTAGGATAGAAGGACTATGAGTTAAAAAGGGGAAGAAAGGGACAGACAGAGAGAATGAGTGACAGAGAAAAAGAGAAAGAAAGAATGAGAGCATGAGAGGAAGAGTGAGAGAGAGAGAAACAGACAGAATGGGAGCAAGAAACAAAAGAGAGAGAGAGAGAGAGAGAGAGAGAGAGAAGACAGCATTGCAGTAGTACAGCATCCCCAGATGGTAAACTGGTGTTGCAAGGTGATAATCATAACTCTGAGGTGTGTGTGTGTGGTGTGTGTGTGTGTGTGTGTGTGTGTGTGTGTGAGCGCACGCACATATTTGAGTTCTGTTTAGTGAGAAAGAAAGGCAACACATCCACTATGCAGATCCACACACTATGCAAACCCAACTCCGCTGACTCCTGACTTGGTTGGGTCAATGTAACCCAGACGAGCCTGGTGGCACCACGTACCTATGACACGCAAGGTCCCCCTGTGTCAGTGGCATTCTGGGTCATTTATTTAGTGGGCACTTAGCTGTGTGACTCACTGCCTCTGGCGACCTCATCAAAAGTACCACATTCATTTCCTCACACATACACACACACACACACACAGCCCCCTTCCGTGATTCTGAGGGCTCTTGGTCCTAATGAGGTGAGACAAACAAACTCTGAGCACACACGCACACACACAAATGCACCCACAAATGCACACACGCACACACACAAATGCACACACGCACGCACGCACACACACACACACGCACACACACACACACAAGCCATTTTCACCGCTACATTCCGGCGGCCGAAACTGCATATATGAGGCGTATTATCTGCCTGAAAGCCGAGTTTCTGAGAGGGGAGAGGAGTTAGGAGGCGTGTCCTCTGAAAGAAGATTTGCGCAGGTTAGCCAGCAGAGGGAGCTCTGCAGAGCTTGTAGAAAGCCAATAAACAAATCTCAGCTAAGCAATCAGCTGGTCATTAGCCTATGCTTATGTGTCTGAAACACAGGTAATGGTGGACTGAAGATTCATGTGGATTATCAATAAAGCTGGACCATGTAAGGTAATGTAAGGTTTTTGTCTGCTGCAGATGGTGGTGGTGTTAGATGCTGTGTTGTTAGCAAAACAATGCTAACGTTATGTGTGCTAGCTGTACAACCAGTTAGTTTTGTTTGCCATATTGCCAATATCCCTTGACATGCAGCTAATTTGTGTTTTCTAGGATAGCCTCCAACCAACAAACTTCTACCAATGCTAGCCTATGCAATTGTAAAGCCCTCAGTAGTCCTAAGAAAACTATGAAACCACAGTTAGCATGACACTGACATGAATACACTCCTCAAAAAAAATGTAAACAGTATAAGGTATGAAAGTTGACAAAGTTCACTCATAATGTGAAAGTGCAGGCGTTTTCCGATTTCCTGTGTTTTCCACTCCCACTGGAGGGGGCACTCATGAGACACCACACAGCCCCAAACCTGCGACACACTGATGGGCTTTTCACACCAAACCCGCCTTGCCAGTAAGACTGGGATCAGTTGGCCAACCCTGTGCCCGTCAGTGTGAAAGGAACAGGCGCCCCGTGAAGTTCGGGGTATTCAGCAGGGTGAAAAAGCCATAGATCTGTCTTACACACACTCACACACACACACTGGATAAGTGATGACTAATCGATAATGTAACATTAGCCCAGCAGAAACCAGTCTGTTTGGACAGAGCTCAAGATGGGACAGAACTCACCTGTTATAGAACACTCCAAAATCAAAACAAGTTTGAAAGCATTATTCTAAGGTGAGGAGAGGAGAGAAGAAAGCTATACAGAGTTGTTTATTAAGTCTGAAATGTCTGGCGTCACTGTGTGTGTGTGTGTGTGTGTGTGTGTGTGTGTGTGTGTGTGTGTGTGTGTGTGTGTGTGTGTGTGTGTGTCTGTGTCTGTGTGTGTGTGTGTGTGTGTGTGTGTTTGTGTTATCTGGGCAGACAGTGGGAAAATAAAACATATCAGAGCACAATTAAGACTGTGCAGGGTGTCATTATGAAAAGAGGGAGTGCAGCATTAGCATAAGAAAACAGGATGCAGAGAGAGAGAGAGAGAGGAAGAGAAAGAGGGGATGCATAGAGAATGAAAGAGAGAAATGAGGTGGAAAGCTCATTAGAAAAAAAAAATACTAAAAAAGATCAATGAGTATTTTTTTTCATTTGCAAAGCAGGGAGGCAAGGCCATTGGTCCTTTGTGAGATGTGCAATAAATCATCTCTCTCTTGTTAGGTCTGTCTGCCAGAGGACGTGATGGACGCAATGAGAGGAAGACATTCCCTACACAGCAGCCACTTTAGATTGAAAGTTGTGTTTATTTATTTCAGTCAATCAAAGCAAGGGGACAAGCTGATAAATGCTGGTTTGAGAGACTGTGAGAGACTGTGGGAGACTGTGGGAGACTGTGGAGACTGTGGGAGACTGTGGGAGACTGTGGAAGACTGTGGAAGACTGTGGGAGACTGTGGAAGACTGTGGGAGACTGTGAAAGACTGTGGAGACTGTGGGAGACTGTGGGAGACTGTGGAAGACTGTGGGAGACTGTGGAGACTGTGGAAGACTGTGAAGACTGTGGGAGACTGTGGAAGACTGTGGGAGACTGTGGAAGACTGTGGGAGACTGTGGAAGACTGTGAAAGACTGTGGTTTCCACATGAGGATATGTACAGGGATTCTTATGAAGCCAGACAAAGTATCGTCTTGCATTAACAACAGAGGCTCGGGAGTTTTGTACTATGTGCAAGTATGTGTGTGTGTGTGAGCGAGAGAGGGAGAGAGGGAGTTAGCAAAGACATAAACTATGACTATGACTTTTATTTGTACGAATAGCACGTGTGTGTGTGTGTGTGTGTGTGTGTGAGGAGGCCTAGAGGTAGCACTAGCTGGCATGGTTTCATTTTAAATAGGGCGAAATAATGGCAAGAACACTTGAAGATATTTCCCGCATAATTGAATCTAATTAGATGGCCACATCACTTGGTTGAAGGCCTTTGACTGTAATGTGAAGCTTGGCTGCACTCCACTGGGCTGTCCTGTGTGTGTGTGTGTGTGTGTGTGTGTGTGTGTGTGTGTGAGAGAGAGAGAGTGAGTGTGTTGGGGCCAGCAGGGCCTGTGGCAATGAGAGAGTGTGGTTTGTGTGGTGCGTGTGAATGTGTGTATTGGGGCCACCAGGGCCTGTGGCAGTTAGAGAGAGTGGTGTGTGTGTGTGTGTGTGTAAAATGTCTGAGGGTGTTAGAGAGGACAGTGAGGAGGTTCATGATCATCACAACAGTGCCTAACTGCCCTATTAGCACACACACACACACACACACACACACACACACACACACACACACACTCTTACACACACTCACACACACACACACACACACACACGGGAAGGGAGATTCATCCACTCTTCAATAATTCCTATCCACCTCATGTGAACTGGCCCAGGAGACCTGACTCCCCCTCTTGCGGTTCCCTCTAGAAAGCCAGTGAGTGTCGCCTGCTGTATTAAACCAGTTAGCGGAGATGAACACTAACTCTTGCAGACCGGCCCCAAATGAACACGGCCAATGATGCAAAGAGACAAAACTGTATCTTCTGCCATGTAAAGTCAGTGTGAGAAGTACAAACCCTCACGTGTATAAAGCTCTGGGGAGACGTGTGTGTGTGTGTGTGTGTGTGTGTGTGTGTGTGTGTATGTGCGCACGATTAGCCATGATTAAACTACAGTGGGTGGGACAGATTATGTGTGTGTGTATAAGTAAACTGAAGTGTGGTGTATTTTTGAGGGCCTTAACTACAGAGCTGAGAAAGAAACTCTGCTGACCCTGGGTGTGCAACATCAACAGCTTAAACACCTTCAATCACCCACATTTACAAACACCTAAACCAAAATCAGTCCCACATTTACACCAAAGTCAACTAGTTTTCAGCATTCAGTATTCATCACTGCCACACTGGTGATCACATGACCTACTGCCAGCAGAGAGAGAAAAGATGAACAGTGGTAAACAAAAGACTTTGATCATCCTAAATAGCCATTTGTTTGTTCTGATGTTTCAAAAACAAAATACTGAACACAGTAAAAAAAACAAAAAAACAGAAAAAGCTTTAAAATGCCATTTCCCCAAATCCAAACACTGGCCATCTCCCATCTCTACAGAGCTCCTGTGTGTGCTTGTGCATATGTGTGAGAGTGTATGTGTGTGTGTATGTGTCATCATCAGAGACAGATTTGTGTGTGTGTGTGAGTGTGCATGTATATGTGTGTGCATCATCAGAGACAGACCTTCTGTGTGTGTCTGCGTCATCAGAGACAGATCTGTGTGTGTGTGTGTGGTGTGTGTGTGTGTGTGTGTGGTGTGTGTGTGTGCGTGTGCATCATCAGAGACGGATCTGTACATGTGCGTGCGTGTGTGCGTGTGTGTTTGTGTGTTTGTGTGTGTGTGTGTCTGCATCATCAGAGACAGAACTGGCTGTGCGCGTGTGTGTGCGTGCGTGTGTGTGTGTGTGTGTGTGTGTGTCTCTGCAT
Source organism: Tenualosa ilisha (assembly GCA_015244755.2). Classification (NCBI taxonomy): domain Eukaryota; kingdom Metazoa; phylum Chordata; class Actinopteri; order Clupeiformes; family Clupeidae; genus Tenualosa; species Tenualosa ilisha. The sequence goes on from PYXC01001490.1 coordinate 976,362, forward strand.
CATCAGAGACAGAACTGGGTGTGTGTGTGTGTGTGTGTGTGTGTGTGTGTGTGTGTGTGTGTGTGTGCGTGCGTGCGTGCGTGTGTGTGTGTGTCTGCGTCATCAGAGACAGATCTTCTGTAGTATTATTTTTTTGTCAATTTATTTTGTCTTTTCTTTCTGGGCTGTAGGCTTAGTGGCCATGTCTGTGATGTTGTAAACACAAGTGTGACAGTGTGTGTTCAAGGCCACCCGGGAGAGAGACACAGATCACGACCCCCCCCCCCCCCTCCATGTTCACCAGGCATTCACAACAAGCCTCCTCTGGAGACCTGGCATCAAGTCTGATCTCTCTACTGGGTCTCAGGCCAGTTTAGAGACAACAAAGTGACACTGAGAGTGTGTGTGTGTGTGTGTGTGTGTGTCTGAGTGTGTGCGTCTTACATAGACACACACACAAACTGCTGTTTTCCCCATTGGGTAGACTCAGACAAAGAAGATGAAGACAGCAAGGAAGTCTCGACACACACACACACACACACACACACACACACACACACACACCACACCACACACACACACACCACACACGTCCACACCCGGCATTTCCCCCTGACACACTCTTCACCCCTTCACAGTACTGACACTCAAAGATCCCCTAAACACACACACACACACACACACACACACCCTTTTCTAGCTCCCCTGCATGTATTGCCTTGCTTGCATCAGAGGACAAATCCCCAAACAGTCGTCCATTAAAAGCACTCTTTGTAGAGCCCTCTGACAAGGCCCTCAGTCACAAGAAGAGAGGGACAGAAAAAGAAAGAAAGAAAGAAAGAAGTGACAGCAAGAAAGAAGAAAACAAGAAATACTTGACAACAGGCTGGAGGATGGGGAGGCTTGGTAGGAGTGCCCACTCACAAACCCACACCACCAGCACTACACACCCCTGAGACACACACACACACACTCCCCACCTTGACTTTTGGTCTCTGCAGGCAGTTGAGCATGTGTCAACTGTGTCATTCAGTCACTATGGCTGAAGATCCCCCAGGCCTGTCTGTATGCCCAGTCCTCTTCTATCTGACCCTGCCCTAATATTCACACACACACACACACACACACACCTGTCTATGTGCCCAGTACTCTTCCATGTGCCACTGCCCTTATATTCACACAAACATGTACACACACACATGCACACGCACACACACACACACACACACACACACACACTTCACTTCTTCATTTGGATTGACAGATAGACATTTATTGAAGCACAATCCAAATCTGGCTTAAATGAGTCTTCAACAGTATTAAAAGCATCTGCTGATTGGGTGTTTTAAGGGTAAAGGTGACACCTACATCTCCAAATGAAGAGACTCCCAATCATGCTAGACACAACAATAATTTGTGAATTGTGAGAACACACACAAACAAAGAGACACACAGGCCTGTCTATACTGACTTCAGTCGCGGAGCTAAATGAAATTCAGTGGAAACACTAGGGGGCGCTAACCTGGCTACCCAGCCCTCCCTAATTTCCTCGTATTGAGTATTTACAGCAGTACGACCCAGAAAACACTAAAATGCAGGGAACAGGTGAAAAAAAACACCCCACAATCCACCCCTGCAAAAGCTAATCTCACTCCACCCCCTGCAGAAAAGCTAATCTCACTCCACTTCTTTTGAAAAGCTGGCAGCCCTGGGGTGGAAGTGAACATAATTGTGATGATAATGCAACATTTTAGAATATTAATGGGATATGATACAGACCTGGCACATCAAGTTAAGCAAGTTTGTTGTTACAAAGCCGTTTTGTGAGGGTCTTCCAGTCCTTGCATGGTAGCACAGAATGTTAGCTGAAGGACGTCGGATGACTGTAAAAATGTGAGAAACCGCTGCATGTCAGAAGGTAAGGATTGAATACTTTGAGACATGTAAACCCACCTGCAGAACCCTAATCCTAACCCGAGGTAAGGTCTGAAACCCACCTGCAGAACCCTAACCCGAGGTAAGGACTGAAACCCACCTGCAGAACCCTAACCCGAGGTAAGGACTGAAACCTACCTGCAGAACCCTAATCCTAACCCGAGGTAAGGACTGAAACCCCCCTGCAGAACCCTAATCCTAACCCGAGGTAAGGACTGAAACCCCCCTGCAGAACCCTAATCCTAACCCGAGGTAAGGACTGAAACCTACCTGCAGAACCCTAATCCTAACCCGAGGTAAGGACTGAAACCTACCTGCAGAACCCTAACCTGAGGTAAGGACTGAAACCCACCTGCAGAACCCTAATTCTAACCTGAGGTAAGGTCTGAAACCCACCTGCAGAACCCTAACCCGAGGTAAGGACTGAAACCTACCTGCAGAACCCTAACCCGAGGTAAGGACTGAAACCCACCTGCAGAACCCTAACCCGAGGTAAGGACTGAAACCTACCTGCAGAACCCTAATCCTAACCCGAGGTAAGGACTGAAACCCACCTCATGTTTTCTTGCATGAATTGCTCAGAACGTCTATATCAGCTACAATAAGCCTATCTATAGTAACTTCTATGAAAACTGAATATATATATATATATATATTTAAAAATACACACACACACACACACACACACACACACATATATATATATATATATTATATATATATATATATATACTTTTTATTGTTATTATTTTTAATGACACCATATATTACCAGTACTGATTTAAGATAAAACATAAAAACATGTAATAATTTTATTGTAAATAAAATAAATAAATAAAGCACCCTTGTCACCAGCAACATCCACACTCAGATTAGACAGTAGTGTATTTGTGTATTTGGTAGAGCTCTGGCAATAATTATTAGAGTGAACAAATGGTGTGCTGTACAAGAAGACAGAATCCCAGTGGAACCCTTAGCCCTCAGCACTGCACCCTCAAAGACTTCATGAATCAGCTTTAAAACTGCTATGAATTGACATTGGCTGATTCATGACAGTTAAAACGTTAGTCTGGAGTCAGTCGACCCCTGCCCTGTTCTTCAAGGTAGCTGAACGTCATCAATTGGAATAAGAATGAGACAGGTTGGTACAACACATCAAATAGTGAAACAGCAGGAATGCTTGAAACTGATGCAAACTGATTCTGGCAAGAAAGCTTCATTTCAGGCCCCCTGTCGCCTCCCGAGTGTCCTGTAGATGGTTTTGGTGTTTCAGTCTATGTGGTGCCAAACTGTGTTTTCATTCCTACAGCAGTTCTATCTATGGCTTGATTGACTCTGGGCGGCTGTCTGAGTGTCTAGGGCTTAGTGTTTGGGAGTGCTTAATCACTGCCGTCATTTTGTATGCAGCAAATTAGCATTTGAGATGCTCTGAGAGGTGGAATTCCTAGGAGAAAATGAATAGCATTTTGGGAATCAAGAAAAGAACGCAGCTGATGGGAACCCCCATATGCACACCTGAGAAACCCCCATGTGTTTCCCCTCAATAAACTAGATATTTTGAATCTCAGTGTGGTCTGCAGGCCCGTTAGATCTGAAATATATGACTGTCACTATGTCTTTAATATCAATAAATGAGACAAGACTACATTGCCTGTCATTTGGCAAATGCATCACCGGGGAGGCAGATAAGCTTTACGATCGAGATGTGAATTTATGGCAAAAATACTATTCGTCAATCACTCCATGCGTGCAAGAAAGGTAGAGACAGAGGGAGAATTTGCCAGCTTAGCTAGTCAGTCAGTTTGATTAATCAAGAAACATTTGTTTGTCATGTAAAGTGGGCTAAAAGTAAGTAAATTAAGTTCAGTTTAGCAATATTACATTTAAAACCTGGACCAGCCAGCATGGCAGCCTCAACATGGCAGCCTAGCCTTAACATGATCTTGACAGATCTTTATTCAGCAGCTTAGCTATTCAACTATAGTATACATGAACATATGTGTGACTGCATCCATCTACATTATAACATGAAGGCCTATGACCGATAGTTAAACTGCTAAACTGTTAGATACAGGAAATCCACACATGCCTGATTATAGGTATATACAAAAAGGGAGAGGATTATCTCCTATTAAATGATTATCAACACACTGGGTTTCACCATGAAAGTAAATGTTTTTGTTTATTTAAATGTTCATAAACTCATATTTGTGTTCATCTACATGTTGTGATACAGGAGCTCAATAAGGACATAGTCCAGCTGCTGAGCGGAACAACTGCTCTGATGACACAGACGTCACAGAACACTAAAGTAGCCTATACGCTTGCTAGGCGAGGAAGGCAACGTCTTCATTCCTGTTCCCTGATCATTTTTTTCAAAGTTCCTTCAGTCATGGAGATAAAACGATAGTCAAATTAGCTATTAGAATGTCTGGTAGACCAACTATTTGAAAATCGTGTGTCATCCTTACTTTACGATTGACAATCATACATTTTCTCTCAACGATCTGGCAGTTAACGTAACAGCTGACTGCCTTGAAGTTGATAACACACGTAACATCAGTGTGTTGTTTTTTCGCATTTTGTTTCTAGGTCAATTTTTGATATCTGAGATGGAAAGTATAACATATAGCTCCTTAAATCTGTCAGTAGTGTAAGTGTAAGTAACATGTTTTCATATTTTACATGATCATTACCATAGATAATACAACACAGGACAACACACATCTCATTACCCTAACAGACCACCACCGCTGATAACATGTAGCCTTCATGGCTTCGGTTATAACACAAATCCCAAAAGTACCTACATTAAGAAACTGTGGCCAATATTAAACTAATGTAAAGCCTTCATAACCAGAGTTCTGCTGAAGGTCAGCCTGTGTGGAGACTGCCTGCACTGCTCAGAGGTCAGTGTCCTGCTGAAGGACAGCCTGTAAAGAGACTGCCTGCACTGCTCAGAGGTCAGTGTCCTGCTGAAGGACAGCCTGTGTGGAGACTGCTTGCACTGCTCAGAGGTCAGTGTCCTGCTGAAGGGCAGCCTGTAAAGAGACTGCCTGCACTGCTCAGAGGTCAGTGTCCTGCTGAAGGTCAGCCTGTGTGGAGACTGCCTGCACTGCTCAGAGGTCAGTGTCCTGCTGAAGGTCAGCCTGTGTGGAGACTGCCTGCACTGCTCACAAGTCAGAGTGACTTTGGCAGAAACTAGAGGGTGGAGTAATGGCCTTGTGCTAAGGACGGGGAAAAGAGGCAGGGAGGGAGAGAATCATTCCAGAAAATCTCCTGAGACATTTGTCAGGTGGGCAGCTCAGCGTCTCGGTGGGCAAGATCGGACACTTTCGGTCCCATTAGAGCGGGCGTCTGAGGAATGTCTGCCACGGGCCGCGTAAGTGACTCAAGTCAAAACATTATGAGTTTGATTAAGAAGCACAGGGCGAACATCGTCACGGTAATGGAATTCAGTGGGAAAATTGCTCAGAAACAAATCGGCCGATACATCATGCGGGCTGACTTAATTAGATGCTATTATGCAAACTAGCCATGTGCAAAAGAAACCATTACGCCTGGGTCAGGCCTCAGCCTTTATCTAAATTTTAGGGCCACTGTTCTTACTTTATAAGGTTGTCATGACAGCCATTAAAGCCTGTCTCGCCAGCTTTGATCTCACAGCAAGCAAAGACCCAACTCCTAAATCAGTGCTTTTAATTGCAGCATCAGCAAAAGCATTGTTTCTCTTGCAGGATATAAAGATTATATTGCACTTTAGTGTACTGTAGTAAATATCAATAAAAGTATGATTGAAATATTTGTAACTTTTTTTAATGACTGTAACAGCTGAATACAACAAGTCCTCAAAAGTATAATCAATCATTCACCTCATACAAATGGCTGGCACTCTGTTGGCGGAATGGAGGTGTCAAGAAGTCCACTCTTCATGGAATTCCCCTCCAGTACACTTATTCATGTCTCTGGGATGAGCCTGGATGAGTGCTCCCATTTGGACTGCAGTCCCTTCAAAGACAGACGCTACCCAAAAGCCAACAAATGGATCTTTCATATCTTGAGAGTCAATGTCACAAAACTGGTGCATGGTCATTGTTTTCACAACTGTCTCTCTGCAAATGAAAGAATATTTACATGTATTTGGTCACAGATGGAAATATATAGTCTTCAGCTATGACAGGGAGTGACGACACTATACTTAGGCTACATGTATTGGTCAGAGATG
>PYXC01001490.1:987500-1010000 GCA_015244755.2 Tenualosa ilisha
TACATATCTATACTTCATCAGTATGTCATAGTTTCACATAGTGTCAGTTTTCATAGTTCCCTGATCACCCCCCCCCACACACACACACACATCACACATTAGCCCATCTCTCCATCTCTCAGCCTTAGACAAGATGATCTTATCTGCATGCTGTCTGTGTGAAGATTTCTTTAACGAGTAAATTTGGGGATGGGGGAGCTCAGTGTATGTTTAATTAAATCTGACCTTAAGAGCCTTTCCTTTGAGAGTGTGTGTGTGTGTGGGGGGGGGGCATTCACACACACACACACACACACACACACCTGAGTATGCCCAGGCTCACACAAATGTGCACACAGGTCGGCTTCCTTAATGAGGCGACACACACACACACACAAGTAGAGGCTAAATAGTTCCACCACACACACACACACACACACACACACAATGAGAAACTGGAAGAAGAATTAAGCCTTCACTCTGAGTCCTCCTGCTCTCAGCTCGCTCCTCATCTCCAGGGCTGACAGGCCAGGCTTGGTCTCTAAATGGCTGAGCAGAGACAGACAAGCTGCAGTCCTTGACTGAAGTCTCCCAGCAATTTTAATACGCATGAAACCTCCATTCTGAATGACACCTTGTTAAAATCCATGCTGCCCTCGTGATGTTTTTTCTCTTTTTAACTGACAGATTGAATGATTCTGACAGCCTAAGCCTGGGGTTTTAATGGAGAGCTGCATGTTAGACCCCTATGTTTTCAGTTGATCTAAACAAAGTCCAACTTTGCAACAGGCAGTCAGTCATACAATTACAATCAGCCACTTCAGTCTCAACATGCCAATTTCACTCACGAGGAGACAGAGAGACAAACCAAACCATGAGGAGCTGCTGCTAAACCCCCTGAAGTGTGCACACACACACACACACCACACACACACACACACACACACACACAAAGCAAAGCACACTGTAAGGAGTCTGCTTCTAAACCCTGTGAACTGAAGCACACGTGCACACACACACCACACACACACCACACCACCACACACACCACACACACACACACATGCACAAAGCAAAGCATATGGATCAGCTCCTAAACCCAGGGAAATGAAGCACACACACACACACACACACACACACACACACACATGTGCGTGCGTGCGTGCGTCGTACGCGCAAGGGGGGGTGTCTGAGGAGCAGGGAGGGTGTGTGTGTCTCTGTTCAAGTGTCCTAGTGTGCAATCTAGACATCCTTGTCGTCCTCAGACTGAAGACAGTGGCCCTCAGACTAAACTAGTCGTCCACAGACTGAAGGTAGCCATCCTCAGACTAAACTAGATGTCCTCAGACTGTAGATATCCATCCTCTGAATGTGCAAAAAGACTCTGGACTGTGCAATTAGGACTAAAATCATGCACCTTATTTATTCCCCATCACAGCCTTATTTGTACATATCAACCATATTTGTATATGTTGTTCCGTAGTTTGTAGTTTTGATATATTGCTGTACCTGTACTGCTTCTCTGTGCATCTGCGGGCTGTTCCGAACATACACACACACACACACACACACACACACACACACACACACACACACACACACACATACACACACATACTTTGTATAGTGACAATAAAAGACTTCTACTTCTACTTCTACACACATACACATTCACTCACACACACACACACACACATACACATACTTTCTATAGTGACAGTAAAAGACTTCTACTCTACTTTTACACACACACACACACATACATATTCACACACACACATATACACACACACACACACATACTTTGTATAGTGACAGTAAAAGACTTCTACTCTTCTTTTACACACACACACATACACACACACACACACACACCACACACACATATACTTTGTATAGTGACAGCAAAAGACTTGTGCTTCTGCTTCTGCTCAGAGGCTCCTCTGTGTCTGTCAGAGAGGAGAGATGGGAGCCCGGCTGCCAAACATTACATTTCTTATTTCTGGTGCTGTAGTTTAGTCTAACTCTACTGTCTGTCTGTCTGTCTGTCTGTCTCTCCCTCTTTTTTGTTTCTCTCTCTCTCTCTCTCTCTCTCCCTCTGAATACACTTCTTTACACAGCCAGCATGGGAGAAAGGGCTTGTTTGTCTGTCTGTCTCTTCTCTCTCTCTCTCTAAATAAGCCTCTTCACACCTGCATGGTGGAAAGCACTCTTCTCCTTCGGCTCGTTCAGCCCTTTACAAGAGGCATGCGAGTGGTGGAAGAACAAGTTTCTTTTTTCTTCCTTTCTTTCTTTTTTTCTTTTTGTGTGAAGTGTTCACATATAATTTTGTAGGTGCTCATTTGTGAGTGCTTGGAATCTGCTTGGACCCCGATGATCACCGTTTACAATAATATCATAGCTCTCTTCATCTTTGTGAGTATCTGTGTGCAAGGGGATCCATGCTCTGTTACCTCCATGTAAATCATGTGGGTGGGTGCGGGGGTGATGAGTGTGTGTGGGTAAGAGTGTGATGATGCATGGAGATGAACTGATGAAATGGGGGTACCTCAGTACTCTGTTACTCCCTGGTGAGTGTGTGTGTGTGTGTGTGTGCGTGTGTGTGTGCATGTGTGTGTGCAAATGATTAGTGTTCTATTACCCCCTGGTATGTTGTGTAACACAGTGTATGTGATGACAGGTGTGTGTGTTTATGTGTGTGTGTGTTATACCCTGGTGTGTTGTGTGATACAGTGTATGTGATGACAGGTGAGTGTGTGTGTGTGGTGTGTGTACTCATGAATGCATATGAGCAGAGGTATTGTGTCAGGGTCCTTTTGCCTCCCCAGTGAGCCATGTGAGGTGTGTGTGTGTTGTAAAAGAAGAGTGTTATGTTATGTCCTGTGGTGCACTAGAAGTTTGTGTGTGTGTGTGTGTGTGTGGGTTGTTGTTGATGAATTGAGATGACGAGAGGGATGTGTGGTAACAAGAGCTAGACAGATTACCTTTTGAATGCAAACACACAAACACACACTCACACACTCACACACAAACACACACTCACACACAAACACACACTCACACACTCACACACAAACACACACTCACACACTCACATACAAACACACACTCTCATACAAACACACACTCACATACAAACACTTACTCACATACAAACACACACTCTCACATACAAACACATTCGCATACAAACACTCACTCACATACAAACACACTCGCATACAAACACACACTCGCATACAAACACACACTCACATACAAACACTTACTCACATACAAACACACACTCACATACAAACACACACTCGCATACAAACAACACTCTCACATACAAACACTCACTCACATACAAACACACACTCTCACATACAAACACACACTCGCATACAAACACACACTCACATACAAACACACACTCGCATACAAACACACACTCTCGCATACAAACACACACACTCACATACAATACACACTCGCATACAAACACTCACTCACATACAAACACACACTCACATACAAACACACACTCACATACAAACACTTACTCGCATACAAACACTCACTCACATACAAACACACACTCACATACAAACACACACTCTCACATACAAACACACACTCACATACAAACACACTCTTGCATACAAACACACACTCTCACATACAAACACACACACTCACATACAAACACACACTCGCATACAAACACTCACTCACATACAAACACACACTCACATACAAACACACACTCACATACAAAACTCACTCACATACAAACACACACTCACATACAAACACACACTCACATACAAACACACACTCGCATACAAACACTCACTCACATACAAACACTCACTCACATACAAACACACACTCTCACATACAAACACACACTCACATACAAACTGTACACATTATGTCATGTAGATTCATTTATATCAAACAGTGCACACAGATACACATTAGAGGGCAGCCATGGCCTGCTGGTTAGGGCTTTGGGCTGCTGGTTAGGGCTTTGGGCTGCTGCTGGTTAGGGCTTTGGGCTGCTGCTAGTTAGGGCTTTGGGCTGCTGGTTAGGACTTTGGGCTGCTGCTGGTTAGGGCTTTGGGCTGCTGCTGGTTAGGGCTTTGGGCTGCTGGTTAAGGCTTTGGGCTGCTGGTTAGGGCTTTGGGCTGCTGCTGGTTAGGGCTTTGGGCTGCTGCTGGTTAGGACTTTGGGCTGCTGCTGGTTAGGGCTTTGGGCTGCTGGTTAGGACTTTGGGTTGCTGCTGGTTAGGGCTTTGGGCTGCTGGTTAGGACTTCGGGCTGCTGCTGGTTAGGACTTCGGGCTGCTGCTGGTTAGGACTTTGGGCTGCTGGTTAGGGCTTTGGGCTGCTGCTGGTTTGGGCTTTGGGCTGCTGGTTAGGACTTTGGGCTGCTGGTTAGGGCTTTGGGCTGCTGGTTAGGGCTTTGGGCTGCTGCTGGTTAGGGCTTTGGGCTGCTGGTTAGGACTTTGGGCTGCTGCTGGTTAGGGCTTTGGGCTGCTGGTTAGGGCTTTGGGCTGCTGCTGGTTAGGGCTTTGGGCTGCTGGTTAAGGCTTTGGGCTGCTGGTTAGGGCTTTGGGCTGCTGCTGGTTAGGACTTTGGGCTGCTGCTGGTTAGGGCTTTGGGCTGCTGGTTAGGACTTTGGGTTGCTGCTGGTTAGGGCTTTGGGCTGCTGCTGGTTAGGACTTTGGGCTGCTGCTGGTTAGGGCTTTGGGCTGCTGGTTAGGACTTTGGGTTGCTGCTGGTTAGGGCTTTGGGCTGCTGGTTAGGACTTCGGGCTGCTGCTGGTTAGGACTTCGGGCTGCTGCTGGTTAGGACTTTGGGCTGCTGGTTAGGGCTTTGGGCTGCTGCTGGTTAGGGCTTTGGGCTGCTGGTTAGGGCTTTGGGCTGCTGCTGGTTAGGGCTTTGGGCTGCTGGTTAGGACTTTGGGCTGCTGGTTAGGGCTTTGGGCTGCTGGTTAGGACTTTGAGCTGCTGGTTAGGACTTTGGGCTGCTGCTGGTTAGGGCTTTAGGCTGCTGGTTAGGACTTTGGGCTGCTGCTGGTTAGGGCTTTGGGCTGCTGGTTAGGACTTTGGGTTGCTGCTGGTTAGGACTTTGGGCTGCTGGTTAGGACTTTGGGCTGCTGCTGGTTAGGACTTTGGGCTGCTGGTTAGGGCTTTGGGCTGCTGCTGGATAGGGCTTTGGGCTGCTGGTTAGGACTTTGGGCTGCTGGTTAGGGCTTTGGGCTGCTGCTGGTAAGGGCTTTGGGCTGCTGGTTAGGACTTTGGGCTGCTGCTGGTTAGGGCTTTGGGCTGCTGGTTAGGACTTCGGGCTGCTGCTGGTTAGGACTTCGGGCTGCTGCTGGTTAGACTTTGGGCTGCTGGTTAGGGCTTTGGGCTGCTGCTGGTTAGGGCTTTGGGCTGCTGGTTAGGGCTTTGGGCTGCTGCTGGTTAGGGCTTTGGGCTGCTGGTTAGGACTTTGGGCTGCTGGTTAGGGCTTTGGGCTGCTGGTTAGGACTTTGAGCTGCTGGTTAGGACTTTGGGCTGCTGCTGGTTAGGGCTTTAGGCTGCTGGTTAGGACTTTGGGCTGCTGCTGGTTAGGGCTTTGGGCTGCTGGTTTAGGACTTTGGGTTGCTGCTGGTTAGGACTTTGGGCTGCTGGTTAGGACTTTGGGCTGCTGCTGGTTAGGACTTTGGGCTGCTGGTTAGGGCTTTGGCTGCTGCTGGATAGGGCTTTGGGCTGCTGGTTAGGACTTTGGGCTGCTGGTTAGGGCTTTGGGCTGCTGCTGGTTAGGGCTTGGGCTGCTGGTTAGGACTTTGGGCTGCTGGTTAGGGCTTTGGGCTGCTGGTTAGGGCTTTGGAGCTGCTGGTTAGGACTTTGGGCTGCTGGTTAGGGCTTTGGGCTGCTGCTGGTTAGGGCTTTAGGCTGCTGGTTAGGACTTTGGGCTGCTGCTGGTTGGGGCTTTGGGCTGCTGGTTAGGCTTTGGAGCTGCCTGGTTAGGGCTTTGGGCTGCTGGTTAGGGCTTTGGGTTGCTGGTTAGGGCTTTAGGCTGCTTGGTTAGGACTTTGGGCTGCTGGTTAGGGCTTTGGGCTGCTGGTTAGGGCTTTGGGCTGCTGGTTAGGACTTTGGGCTGCTGGTTAAGGCTTTGGGGCTGCTGCTGGTTAGGGCTGTTGGGCTGCTGGTTAGGGCTTTGGGCTGCTGGTTAGGGCTTTGGGCTGCTGGTTAGGGCTTTGGGCTGCTGGTTAAGGGCTTTGGGCTGCTGGTTAGGGCTTTGGGCTGCTGCTGGTTAGGACTTTGGGCTGCTGCTGGTTAGGGCTTTGGGCTGCTGGTTAGGACTTTGGGGTTGCTGCTTGGTTAGGGCTTTGGGCTGCTGGTTAGGACTTCGGGCTGCTGCTGGTTAGGACTTTGGGCTGCTGGTTTAGGGCTTTGGGCTGCTGCTGGTTAGGGCTTTGGGGCTGCTGGTTAGGACTTTGGGCTGCTGGTTAGGGCTTTGGGCTGCTGGTTAGGGGCTTTGGGCTGCTGCTGGGTTAGGGCTTTGGGGCTGCTGGTTAGGACTTTGGGCTGCTGCTGGTTAGGGCTTTGGGATGCTGGTTAGGGCTTTGGGCTGCTGCTGGTTAGGGCTTTGGGCTGCTTGGTTAAGGCTTTGGGCTGCTGGTTAGGGCTTTGGGACTGCTGCTGGTTAGGACTTTGGGCTGCTGCTGTTAGGGCTTTGGGCTGCTGGTTAGGACTTTGGGTTGGCTTGCTGGTTAGGGCTTTGGGCTGCTGCTGGTTAGGGACTTTGGGCTGCTGCTGGTTAGGGCTTTGGGCTGCTGGTTAGGACTTTGGGTTGCTGCTGGTTAGGGCTTTGGGCTGCTGGTTAGGACTTCGGGGCTGCTGCTGGTTAGGACTTCGGGCTGCTGCTGGTTAGGACTTTGGGCTGCTGGTTAGGGCTTTGGGGCTGCTGCTGGTTAGGGCTTTGGGCTGCTGGTTAGGACTTTGGGCTGCTGGTTAGGGCTTTGGGCTGCTGCTGGTTAGGGCTTTGGGCTGCTGGTTAGGGCTTTGGGGCTGGCTGCTGGTTAGGGCTTTGGGCTGCTGGTTAAGGCTTTGGGCTGCTGGTTAGGGCTTTGGGCTGCTGCTGGTTAGGACTTTGGGCTGCTGCTGGTTAGGGCTTTGGGCTGCTGGTTAGGACTTTGGGTTGCTGCTGGTTAGGACTTGGGCTGCTGGTTAGGACTTTGGGCTGCTGCTGGTTAGGACTTTGGGCTGTTGGTTAGGGCTTTGGCTGCTGCTGGATAGGGCTTTGGGCTGCTGGTTAGGACTTTGGGCTGCTGGTTAGGGCTTTGGGCTGCTGCTGGTTAGGGCTTTGGGCTGCTGGTTAGGACTTTGGGCTGCTGGTTAGGGCTTTGGGCTGCTGGTTAGGGCTTTGAGCTGCTGGTTAGGACTTTGGGCTGCTGCTGGTTAGGGCTTTAGGCTGCTGGTTAGGACTTTGGGCTGCTGCTGGTTAGGGCTTTGGGCTGCTGGTTAGGGCTTTGAGCTGCTGGTTAGGGCTTTGGGCTGCTGGTTAGGGCTTTGGGTTGCTGGTTAGGGCTTTAGGCTGCTGGTTAGGACTTTGGGCTGCTGGTTAGGGCTTTGGGCTGCTGGTTAGGGCTTTGGGCTGCTGGTTAGGACTTTGGGCTGCTGGTTAAGGCTTTGGGCTGCTGCTGGTTAGGGCTGTGGGCTGCTGGTTAGGGCTTTGGGCTGCTGGTTAGGGCTTTGGGCTGCTGCTGGTTAGGGCTTTGGGCTGCTGGTTAGGGCTTTGGGCTGCTGGTTAGGGCTTTGGGCTGCTGCTGGTTAGGACTTTGGGCTGCTGCTGGTTAGGGCTTTGGGCTGCTGGTTAGGACTTTGGGTTGCTAACCAAAAGGTTACCATTGATCTCTCACCAGTGGACCGTGGCTGAAGAGGCCTTGAGTAAGGCACCTAACCCCTCACTGCTCCCTTGAGCAAGGCACCTAACCCCTCACTGCTCCCTTGAGTAAGGCACCTAACCCCTCACTGCTCCCTTGAGTAAGGCACCTAACCCCTCACTGCTCCCTTGAGTAAGGCACCTAACCCCTCACTGCTCCCTTGAACAAGGCACCTAACCCCTCACTGCTCCCTTGAGCAAGGCACCTAACCCCTCACTGCTGAGCACCTCTCCTTGAGCAAGGCACCTAACCCCTCACTGCTCCCTTGAGCAAGGCACCTAACCCCTCACTGCTCCCTTGAGCAAGGCACCTAACCCCTCACTGCTCCCTTGAGTAAGGCCTCTAACCCCTCACTGCTCCCTTGAGTAAGGCACCTAACCCCTCACTGCTCCCTTGAGTAAGGCCCCTAACCCCTCACTGCTCCCTTGAGTAAGGCCCCTAACCCCTCACTGCTCCCCAGGCACCGCTGTAGCAGGCAGCCAACTGCTCCTAGTTTGTGTGCATTTCACTTCACTGTGTGCTGTGTGTCACTGCGACTGGGTTAAGATCAAAAGAGTATAGATTACTATTATTAACACACACACACACACACACACACACCACACACACACACACACACACACAAACATTGCCTCAGTGACAAGGGCAATAACACAGCCAAGGGAAATAGATTGGTAACATCTTGAGACCAGTGAATTTCCTCCCTCCTGTTTGTGTCTAAAGTGATCTGGGGAAGACGGGAGAGTCAGAGACGTGCAGAACAACAATCTCCCTTCCATCTCACACCTCTCAGGCTCCTTCTCCATCTGTTGTATCAAGTGATTTTGCCCTGGTAAATATTCATGAATGATGAGGCACGATGCTCTGGAAATACTGTTTACTGACTCTGCCTTAGCTTGACGCATCTCTGCTCAGACCAAAAGGTTCACTTTGTCTGCTGTCAGTCTCCACTTTAGGTAACAAGCACAGTTGATCAAAGTTTCGTCTAGTGCAATTGCTCCTGCATATTAAACATTGCCCAAGACCTCAAAAGCTCCACTTAAGTGACCAGTTAACTAGTGTGATTAATCTTATAGGAGACTTTGTAGGTTTTGTCAGTGTTATTTATCTTGCGTTAACTTACTGAGATAATACAATAAGTTATAAGTAGATTAGATCTTAAAAAGCCACACTGTTGAGAGAAAGGTATTCTGACCTGGTGCCAGTTATACGAAGAGAGGAAGACAGAAGAGAAGAGAAGATAATTTGACCTGTTTCAAGTCATTGTATCTGATTACAAACGCTTCTACCTGCCACTGGAGCGAACCGGTGATGATGATATATATTCAGGCCTGTGCAGTTCTTAAAGACTTTGTTTTCACAGGAAGGTTGCAAAGCCAGTCCAAAGTAACAAGAGTAGAAATAGCTTGTTTGGGTTGCAGATAATGAAACAGTTTATGGCATTTGAAGATGCATTGCACACCCACGTGTTTTGTTGTTGCAATAAAATGCAGGCTAACCACATAAACTACTCCAGACACTCAGGCAACTGTACAACTAACTTCTTACCAGTGTGGGATTGTGTATGTTGGCATGTTGTTGCAAGATCAGCGAACATTAACAAATGTCTATATGGTTGAGGTGTTATGTCCCAATTCCTTCGAATGGTAAGAGGGGTTTAAGACATGCAGACAGGCAACGTGAGGCTTTTTCTCCACCATATTAAACACTGCACCGGAAAGATGTGAGGGGGAGTGGCTACAGTGGTTAGAGCGTCAGAAGGCTACTTAATGTACTTTTAGGGAGTGTATATTTCTTTGGGTGTGTTCAGTGAATATGTCTTAGGGTGTGTTCAGTGTATTATTGTCTTAGGGTGTGTTCAGTGCATATGTCTTTGGGTGTGTTCAGTGTATATGTCTTAGGGTTCAGTGTATATGTCTTAGGGTGTGTTCAGTGCATATGTCTTAGGGTTCAGTGTATATGTCTTAGGGTTTAGTGTATATGTCTGAGGGTGTGTTCAGTGTGACTTGCCACAAGGATTCTGATGGTACTTCATTTTCAAAAATTGGATCTACTGTTCAAAAGTTATGTTCATGGTTACAGTTCAAGCTTTGATCCATTGGTGGCGCTACATCCTTTGATGACCAGACTTGAAACTTGATGTTGAAATTTGAATTGTGAAACCAAGAAGTGTGACTATATCACACAGAATATCTGGCTTCAAAATATATTTCAACATCTTAACAAGCACTATTTTCGTGTTCCATTGGGCAGATAATTTTGCTTGTTATAAGTTATTTTTAGCTTGTAATGAGTCTCATTTTCTCATTTTTGGAGAGGCACTGTGCTTGCAGGATATACAATAGTGTCTAGAGTTCAAAATGGTGCTGCTATAGACTGACACTACTCATTACCCATTACCCATTACATGCTGCTATAGACACACTACTCATTACCCATTACCCATTACATGCTGCTATAGACTGACACTACTCATTACCCATTACCCATTACATGCTGCTATAGACACACTACTCATTACCCATTACCCATTACATGCTGCTATAGACTGACACTACTCATTACCCATTACCCATTACCTGCTGCTATAGACTGACACTACTCATTACCCATTACCCATTACATGCTGCTATAGACACACTACTCATTACCCATTACCCATTACATGACTACTCTGCTGCCATGACAGTGATTAGCACCGTGGAGTTAGGCCTACGTGACACCTGTTGTTCATGACTGCATGTTGCATGTGTTGGGTTAGGACTGCATGTCGCATGTGTTGGGTTAGGACTGCATGTCGCATGTGTTGGGTTAGGACTGCATGTTGCATGTGTTGGGTTAGGACTGCATGTCGCATGTGTTGGGTTATGACTTCATGTTGCATGTGTTGGGTTAGGACTGCATGTTGCATCCAGATTGTCAGTGGTGTTAGCAAACTTGGTTAGTCTCACTCTCTCAAACACACACACACATAAAATGAACTGAAATAGAAAGACAAAATGTGAAAAGATGTCATATGTTTTAGGAAACGCTGCGTGTTCCAACTCCTTCTCATTTTTATGCGTCTCCATTTTGGTGAACAAAACAACTTAAATGAGAGAGAATTGGAGATTTACTGGTGCTGCCTTGAAATGACTGTGGTATCTAAAAAAAAAATCCAAATCCTAAAAAACGTCAAAGCAAATGAACAATGTTTTCTCACACAACAAGTTCAGGACACAACTGAGGATATTTCCTCCCATACTTCCTTGACCCGTGGAGGTTTGGGGGGATTCTTTCCATCCCCGAAGATAACCTGTTCACGCGCTTTTACCTCACGCACTAGCAGATCGGTCTCCTCCATCGAAAAACGCTCCTGTCTTCCGGGTAAATTCGCCATCGTAATAGCAACACATCATGGAAAATGCGCCGCTGGCTTTTAAAGGGAATGAGAGTATAAATCCTGATTGGTTAATTGTATGTTACGCCCAAAACACACCCATGGCTAATGAAGTACTTTAAGACCAACCCTTTTGAACCATGCGCCTGGCGCAGTGTTCGCTTTTCCCGCCGTCAAAATACCAAATTGTGTCGGGCACGCCCCCAAAGCAACTTGTGCGACTGACTTTAGACAATACGCATATGACCGTCAAAATAGAGCCCATAATCTCTTCTGGTATTGTTGCACTTTGATGTTATTGCAGTAATTAGATGCATCCTTCTATTCTCCTGAGCAAAAGCAAAGAAAGAGAAGAGAGAGAGAGAGAGAGAGAGACCTTTCAGGAGTGATCAAGCGTCAGTGTGCAAGCCTAAAACTGAGCTCGACATTAGAGAGTGAAGCGTTACACCAGTGCCCACATGTGATCATCAGACAGATAGACGTGAATGAGCAGCAACGCTAGCATAGAAGCACAAACAATTCACTTCCCCTTATTGTCTCTCATTCACGCCACTGTCTGCTTTTTGTCTTTCTCTCAGTTCATTTCAGTGCAAGTTTTTATTTGACCTTTTCTTTGTTTACTTTCTTATTTTTCTGTGAGCTCCTCGGTTTCGCATGTCCCCTTTGTCTCTGTGAGATCTGCATTCTGTCTCTCTCTCACACACATCCACGCACACACACACATACTTCTGTCTGTCTGTCTCTTTCTTTGATTCTCTCTCCTCTCAGACACACACACACACGTCTATCTGTCCATCTCTTTCTCTGATTTTCTGAGAGACAGTAGACAGTCAGACAGACAGGCAGACTGGTAGACATATTACTGACAGACAGGCAGACAGACAAGCAGACTGGTAGACATATCACAGACAGACAGACAGGCTGGTAGGCATAACATGGAGAGGCAGTCTGGTAGACATATCACACACACACACACAGGCAGACTGGTAGACATATCTCACACACACACACACACACAGAGGCAGACTGGTAGACATATCTCTCACACACACACACACACACACACACACACACACACACACACACACACACACACACGCACAGAGGCAGACTGGTAGACATGTCACACACACAGAGGCAGACTGGTAGACATATCTCTCTCACACGCACACACACACACACACACAGAGGCAGACTGGTAGACATATCTCTCACACACACACACACACACACACACACACACACACACACACACACACGCACGCACAGAGGCAGACTGGTAGACATGTCACACACACAGAGGCAGACTGGTAGACATATCTCTCTCACACACACACACACACACACACAGAGGCAGACTGGTAGACATATCTCTCTCACACACACACACACACACACACAGAGGCAGACTGGTAGACATATCTCTCTCACACACACACACACACACACACAGAGGCAGACTGGTAGACATATCTGACACACACACACACACACACACACACACACACACACAGAGGCAGACTGGTAGACATGTCACACACACAGAGGCAGACTGGTAGACATATCTCTCTCTCACACACACACACACACACACACAGATAGAGGCAGACTGGTAGACATGTCACACACACACTCACACACACACACACAAAGGCAGCCTGGTCATATGAAGTTACTGATCCTCCTCACCCCCACTAATGGTCTGTTCTCATGCCAGAAGCCTGATACTCAGATATTAACCTTTGAAGCACTGAGGAAGCCACAACAGTAACTACTTAAAGCAGAGGGGCTCCAATCCATCCTCTTCCTGTGGCCCATAGTACACCTGTTTCACATCACACACACACACACACACACAGAATTGGAAACCTAAGAAAGACTCTCTCCCTCTTTATTCTCCCTGTGCCCCCCCCTCCATCCATCCATCCTGTCACACCAGTTTCAGCTCTCACTCTTTCTCTCTGACTATACTGTGTGTGTGTGTGTGTGTGTGTGTGTGTGTGTGTGTGTGTGTGTGTGTGTGTGTGTGTAAGAAAGAGAGAGAGAGAGAGTTTCTTTTCCAATCCATATGTCTGTCTGTCTATCAGTCAGGGAGTTTTCTCTGGCTCTCTTTGTCTGGTTTTCACTGTATTGTGTCTCCCTGACTGTGCTATATATTGAACCCTATCTAAAACACTCTCTCCCCCCATCACACACACACGCACACACACACACATACACACTCTTTCACTCTCTCCCCATCACAGTCTATGCTGTATATGAACCCTATGTATACCACACTTTCCCCATCAAACACACACACACACATTATCTATACCACAGTCTTTCCCCATCACACACACACACACCCTATCTATACCACTCTCTCTCCTCTTTACTGTCTAATGTACATATCAAACTACTCTACAGCACCTGACATCATCTCTCCCTTTCCACGTCTGCCACATTATTTTTTCATGGACTTCTCTCTCTCCATCTCTCTCTCTCTATCTCTCTCTCTATCTCTCTCTATCTGTCAGAGGCTGTGTGGATTCAATAGGTTTATACTGAATGTTCACATGCATCATGTGATTTAAGAGGCACCAATATGTGGTTTAACAGTAAGTATTCAATAAACAAGCATGAAACCATTTCTCTCTCTCTCTCTCTCTCTCTCTCTCTCTGTCTCTCTCTGTCTCTGTCCATCTCTTGCATGTCAGCCTCCAGGTGAGCACACAGAAGAACAAGACGGACCACATGACATGGGGGCGGCGGGGGGAAGTGGGGGCGGTGTAGGAGGGAGGAGGGGGGAAAATGGCAAACAGAGGGGTCTCACGGTCTGGATGACCCGTCTCAGCATGAGCCCTTCTCTTGTATGTGGTGTGTGTGTGTGTGTGTGTGCGTTTGTGTGTGGTGACTCAACAGACTTCAGTGCAGACATGTATTCCACATGTGGCGCCGAGGCAGGCAAACACAGCACAAACATACACGCACACACACACACACACACACACACACACACATATACACACAGAGGCACAGACTAGCACAGCACAGGCACACATGGTAGCAGAGTGCAAATACAGGCTAACAGTACAAACACACACAGGAACAGGCTAACAGTACAAACACACACAGGAACAGGTTAACAGTACAAACACACACAGGAACAGGCTAACAGTACAAACACAACAGGAACAGGTAACAGTACAAACACACACAGGAACAGGCTAACAGTACAAACACACACATGGGAACAGGCTAACAGTACAAACACACACATGGGAACAGGCTAACAGTACAAACACACACATGGGAATAGGCTAACAGTACAAACACACACGGGAACAGGCTAACAGTACAAACACACACATGGGAACAGGCTAACAGTACAAACACACACAGGAACAGGCTAACGAAACACAGACAGCAAAATCAGATTAATAAAATGCCAGCTTGGTCAGCAGTTCACTGATGTTTTACTCATCGGTTCTCCAGCAGTTAGCCTGTGGGCCACTGGGATCCCACCATAATACACGGCTCTTTAGAATGCCATAGAATGCTCCATTCACTTCAGCGGGACTCCCCAGTGTTCTACAGGCTGAGATTTCTTGATAAAGGAGCGTTGCTAAGCATAACATTCCGCTGTTAAGGAAAGTGAAACAGAACGTTGTGATAACCAATCAGCTGACTAGGAAAGCAAGGTGGCCGTGGAATAAGTGGGATAGCGTTCTGTGAGGCGTCATTATCATGGACCAACTGCCTTTGAGAGTCTTCTGCAGGCGTCAGACTCCCATCACTCTGTCAGAACATTAGCCCTTACATATATGTAGTCATGTATGTGTGTGATGACTGAACAGACACACACACACACACACACACACACACACACACACAATCCACTGGTGTTTAGCTCATTGGTTCTCCAGCAGTAGGCCTTTGGGTTGCTGCTATTTCACCATATATGGTATTTCTTTCATCTGTGTGACATGTCACCGGCAGTCCGATATTGGCAAATCTGATCTAGCCATCTGGGTTATTATCATCCTACCGGCACCCATGCACTGTGAGCCAAACCTGCAGATTGTCACTGACATACCTACACACCATCCTGCCTTGTCTCTCTAACAGGGCTGCTTACCACTGAAGTGTTAAATACAGTAATCAATGATGACTATGTAATGTGATGAATCTCATCTGTGTGCAGTAGCACTAGGCAGCACACTCATTGACTTGTTTACTCTGCTGGTGTTACATTAGTAGAGGCTGTTTCTGAGAGCAGGTGAGACCAGCAGATGCAGAGAGCTTATTTAACGGAAAAGCATTTTCAAACTGCAGATTATTTCTGTAATATGTATTGGATTAATGTCACAACTTGTTTTATATTAGATAATTCATATTATAAACCCCATGTGTTCTAAGGACAGGGGTATCCTAATGAAATAATGATTGATAATGATTATTATTAGATATTATTATTCTATATAATGGTTATTTATTAATTCATTCATTCATCTGTTCTTTTATTTGTTCAGCTGGTATGGAAATACAAACACACACCTGGTTGCCATCCATAAAGAATTAAAGAATAAAACCCCAGTGAAACACGCACACACACACACACACACACACACCACACACACACCTGTGTTGTGTGAGTGTGTGTGTGTGTGAGTATAAGCTAGTTACCCTTCCTGTGAGTCCTTGTGGACCTTGTGTGTGGTGTGGTGCGTTATTATCATTTTTATGGTATTTATAATGGTGAAGTATATCATTCCTGTGTGCTGGGACACGTGCATTACAGCCATGTAAATCCTCATTGAGACCTGCACATCTCCCCTCTTCTCTCCTCCTCTCTTCTTCTCTTCTCTCTCCTCCATTCCTCTGCTCTCTCTCCTCTCCTCTCTTGTGCTCTTCTAATTCTGTTTTAGCTCCCCCTGTGACGTTCCGCTCGGGGGGATGAGCTATGCCCTGTCGTAAAAGACTCACACCAGGGAGCACCCACCCCCACGCTTGCACACACACACACACTCACACACACACACAGTTTCATTCATGTATACGTGTCCCGCCATAAAGGCCTCATATCACACCAAGACACATCCTGTATGCACTCGTGCACACACACACGTTTGTGTATGTACGCACAGAATCTGCCCCCTAGCTGTTTTGTGGGTGCTTAAGGGATTAGCAGGTGATCTTTTTTATTTTTTGTTCATGATTTTAAATGAAAGTATGCAAAACCCTCGAACAATGGAACTCTATTGTGAATAGGCCAGAGTTCTCCTTTAAACAACCCTGTCCATGTCAAAGCCTTCCAACAACAGAGCTCTAGTGTGAATAGGCAGAGTTCTCCTTTGTCTGTCAGTGTGTGTGAACTGTATTCTGAGGTTCCTGTACACACATCATCTCTCTCTTTCTCTGTCTCTTAGATTTTGTACATTGTCATCTCTCTCGCTCTCTCTCTCTCTCTCTCACACACACACACACACACACGCACACACACACACACACACACACACACAGTCTCACTCACATACCGTATTGTCATAGATCTCTCTGGAATCTGTTCAGATTTGTTGTATAATCAGATACCCCTGCTCTTTTGTTGCTCTGAAGTCCTACATTGTTTCATGTGCCTGATCTAATTTCATATATCCTCTCTTTACCCCTGTCCTCTCTTCTCCTTTTCTCTTCTCCTCTCCTTTTCTCCCCCTCTCTCCTCTCCTCTCTCTCCTCTCCTGCTGAGCAGAAAGAACAGAGTGAGTTTCACAGGAACTGAGGGGAAAGTTGGATGGAAAGAAAGAGATAAAGCAAGGAAGAGAGAAAGAAAGACATGCACAGTTAGAATGACGGAGGGAGAGTAGGAGTGGAGGAGTGTAAACAACCACAAGGGAGAGAGAGAGAGCAAAAGAACAACGATTGAAATAAATATTGAAAATGAGGTACGACAGATGAAATTGAAAGAGAGGAACATGTGTGCGGTAGTGTGAAAGAGGAGAAAAAGAAACATGTGAGCGGGGCTGATTGTAATGCAAAAGGATGAGGAGAGAGAGAGGGATGAGATGACAGATGAGAAAGTCTGAGTGACACCTAGAAAGAGATTGAGACCAGCTGAGATAGTGAGGGACCAAAGCCCACAGCTGAGAGGCAGGCACAGCACAACTGTCACTTACACAGCAGTACAGTAATAGCCTACGCTTACTCATTCTGCCTCTCTCTCACACACCACACACACACACACACACACACACACACACCAACTTATTATCCCTTTCTCACTGTTTCTCTCCTTTCCTACACCTCTCACTCCTCTCTTTCACTGTCTCTTCCACTGCTGTACTTTTCTTTTCTTTCCATCTCTGTCTCCCTCCCTCTCTCTCCCTCCCTCTCTCTCCCTCTCTCTCTGTGCTTCTCTGTGTCTCTCCCTCCCTCTCTCTCCCTCTCTCTCTGCCTCTCTTTGTCTCTCCCTCCTCTCTCTCCCTCTCTCTCTCTGCCTCTCTGTGTCTCTCCCTCCCTCTCTCTCCCTGCCTCTCTTTGTCTCTCTCTCCCTCTCTCTCTCTCTCTCTCCCTCCCTCCCTCCATCTCTTTTTCTTTCTCTCTCTCTCTCCATCCTGATCTGTCTTTGCCTGTCACACAGCACTCCTATCTTCCCTCTGTGTCCAGGCTTCCATTACAGATATCCTCGTGTCTGACCTTCAGCGCATATCTATTAATTACACGGAGGTCCAGCCATCTCCGCCTGTTCTGTCCTAATGAGAATAATTAGTCAATTAATAACTACATGGGTAAGGGTGTGACCTCCTTGTGTGAGACGGCCACCTAACAGTAAGGGAGGTGTGTGTATGTGTGGGTGTATAGGTGTGGTGTGTGCGCAAGGGTCTGTGTGTGGTGATGGAGATGGTGCTGGGGTCATGGTTGTAACATAAAATGGCTGTGGGAAATGATGTTCACACACACACACACACACACACACACACCTCTTCCACCATCTCTCCCCTCCCAAAAATGATGACAAACTGCCCCCCTCACTTCCCCTCCTGAATGACGAGATGCCCTTGGAGGGGTAATTATATTGGGGTAGGGTGTGAGAGGCCGTAAACCACGGCGGGTGTCGTCTCAGACGGCGGGTGTCGTCTCGGCTTTGGGCTCCGTGCTGCATCTAGTTGTCATGTGAGACGGGATGAGAAGCAGAGGCACGCTGCGCTAAGCGCCCTCGTAAATATCACCATCATGCTGAATAAATAGAAGGCGAAAACAAATAGCCTTAAATCACTGGCCTTAGAGCAGCACACACACACACTCACACACACACACACAGGGCAACCGGAGCATCCCCAGGGTTATTTACTGGGGCCCGTCAGCCAATGTGGTCAGGGTGATAATGCAGCCTTTATAGGCCACATAAAACCACCACTCCACACACACACACACACGCACACATACATCTATAAACCCTTGTGCATACACACAGATATATAACATCTACACACACATAAAGAGACACATACACACAGATGTATAACATCTACACACACATAAAGAGACACATACACACAGATGTATAACATCTACACACACATAAAGAGACACACACACAAACCCTCTTTCACACACATAGACAGACATGTGCACATGCACACACACAAACACACACACACATTTCAACACTGTCCCTGGTGTATAAAATCAAGATTCATATGACTGCAGGAGCCTGGGAGTAGAGGAGTGAGAGACAGAGCGAGAGAGAGAGAGAGAAATGGAGCGAGTGATGAACCAATTCTCCATCACGGTTCAGAAGCAAAAATCAATAAGTATTCAAATCACCCTTTAACCTTAACAAGTCCTCACCTGTCCCTAACTTCACCTTTGACCTTTAAACTTAACAAAACCTCACCTATCTCCAACTTCACCCCTCACCTTTGACCCTCACTAGTATGCATGACCCCTTGTTGCGCAGTGGTGCTCCCCATCTCCCTCTTTACATGACCCTGCCCATGACCTTTTACATTTAGCACACCAAAGTGACTTAATGTGTCAACTATCATGTAGTTCAGGGCCAATAACCCCTAGAGAAACATAAAGCTTTAAGGGCACAACTGCGGTAGCCAAGATTCCAACCCACATGCTTGCCACGCTCCTTAACCACCCCCCCCAACTCTGTCCACAACCTTGTCCCCTCCCTATCTCTGTCCACGACCCTGTCCCCTCCTACCTCTGTCCACAACCTTGTCCCCTCCCTATCTCTGTCCGCGACCCTGTCCCCTCCTACCTCTGTCCACAACCTTGTCCCCTCCCTATCTCTGTCCGCGACCCTGTCCCCTCCTACCTCTGTCCACGACCCTGTCCCCTCCCTATCTCTGTCCGCGACCCTGTCCCCTCTTACCTCTGTCCGCGACCCTGTCCCCTCTTACCTCTGTCCGCGACCCTGTCCCCTCTTACCTCTGTCCACAACCCTGTCCTTCTTACCTCTGTCCACGACTCTGCCCCCTCTTACCTCTGTCCACGACCCTGTCCTCCTTACCTCTGTCCATGACTGTCCCCTCTTACCTCTGTCCACGACTGTCCCCTCTTACCTCTGTGCATGACCCTGTCCTTGTTACCTCTGTCCATGACCCTGTCCCCTCCTACCTCTGTCCACGACCCTGTCCTTCTTACCTCTGTCCACGACCCTGTCCTTCTTACCTCTATCCACGACCCTGTCCTTCTTACCTCTGTCCGCGACCCTGTCCCCTCTTACCTCTGTCCATGATCCTGTCCCCTCTTACCTCTGTCCATGATCCTGTCCCCTCTTACCTCTGTCCATGATCCTGTCCCCTCTTACCTCTGTCCATGACTGTCCCCTCTTACCTCTGTCCATGATCCTGTCCCCTCTTACCTCTGTCCATGACCCTGTCCCCTCCTACCTCTGTCCACGACCCTGTCCCCTCTTACTTCTGTCCACGACCCTGTCCTTCTTACCTCTGTCCACGACCCTGTCCCCTCTTACCTCTGTCCGCGACCCTGTCCCCTCTTACCTCTGTCCATGATCCTGTCCCCTCTTACCTCTGTCCATGACTGTCCCCTCTTACCTCTGTCCATGACTGTCCCCTCTTACCTCTGTCCATGGACCTTCCCTTCCCATGGGTACCATGGAGCCCCTGTAAGTAGCATTAGCCCCCATCACCACCCATTCTTTACACTACATGCCCCCATCACCCCCATTCTTTACACTACATGCCCCATCACCCCCATTCTTTACACTACATGCCCCCATCACCCCCATTCTTTACACTACATGCCCCCATCACCCCCATTCTTTACACTACATGCCCCCATCACCCCCATTCTTTACACTACATGCCCCCATCACCCCTATTCTTTACACTACATGCCCCCATCACCCCTATTCTTTACACTACATGCCCCCATCACCCCTATTCTTTACACTACATGCCCCCATCACCCCCATTCTTTACACTACATTCCCCCATCACCCCATTCTTTACACTACATGCCCCCATCACCCCTATTCTTTACACTACATGCTGCCATCACCCCTATTCTTTTCAGTTCATGCCCCATGACCTCCATCTATACTGTCGCGTCAACTCAAAGAGGACTTAAACGACATTCAAACATTCACTCACGTCTCAGCTCCAAACCTCCAAACCTGCAGGGGGCAGAGAGAATCAGTTCATGTGAGCAATCAAAGACATCACCCTGAACTTCCTGGAGCAGCCATAACACCTGCACACCTGTACACCTGCAGCGCCTGTGAACAAATAAACACACAGGAATCTTTCAGCAAGCAGCTAAAACACAGAGGAACACTCAGCTCACGGTCAAAACACAACAGGTAGGGGAATGGACAGCAAAACTCATTTAAATGGACTAATACTGAAACAGTTACTCAGCTGAATCATGACAAACTTGCAGACTTGCAGTCTGTAGACTCTGCTTGCCTATTTATATTTAGTTGAAGCTACATGACTAGAAAATGTTTGCTTTCACTATTCACTCCCATTCTTTCAGTGCTGCCCCTAACCTATGCCCCCATCACTCCCATTCTCTCAGAGCTGCCCCTAACCTATGCCCCTATCACTCCCATTCTTTCAGTGCTTCCCCCGGGCTATGCCCCTATCACTCCCATTCTTTCAGTGCTGCCCCTAACCTATGCCCCCATCACTCCCATTCTTTCAGTGCTGCCCCCGGGCTATGCCCCTATCACTCCCATTCTTTCAGTGCTGCACCTAACCTATGCCCCCATCACTCCCATTCTCTCAGTGCTGCCCCTAACCTATGCCCCCATCACTCCCATTCTTTCAGTGCTGCCCCTAACCTATGCCCCTATCACTCCCATTGTTTCAGTGCTGCCCCCAGGCCCCTATCACACCTTAAGGGTCCTCAGGTGGGTCTCGACATGGCTGTTATATTTGCTGTAACGTTTTCCATGAAAGTGATGCTGTGGTGAAGATTAAAAGTGGTTAAATGTTGTGCTCTCCTCTCCATAATCTCCTGCACAGTCCAGTCTATACGGAGCCCTTGAGTTTCTCATTCAGTACTGCCTTTGGACAAACCACAACAGTGTGCCTCCCTCCTCCGCACACACACACATACACACACACACACACACACACACACACACACACACACACACTTCCACCACCATAAAGGTCAACTGGTGCCTCTTTCCCTTTGTGTCAAAAGAGGAAGCTTCAGCAAGTTTCTCGGCCATTAAGCCCAGGAGACACAAGGTGAGGACAACCCTGCTCACTGAGCAGCATGAGGCCCAGGGGTCTGGGTAGTACATAACACTGCTTAAAGCTGTCATACCCCAGGACACACACACGCACGCACGCACGCACACACACACACGCACACACACACACACACACACACACACTGAGATGTCTTCAGTAGCCCCTGCGGAGGCGCCGGGGCCACAGCTCCTGGTCAAAGCCCTTAATGAGTCTTTACTCGATGCTCAGAGTCGCGTTAAATGACAAGAAGTGTTGCACGCCTGATGAGGGGTTGGTTGAGGGTTATAACTCACCTCACAAGTCCATTCAGTATATCATAGGTTTGACCAGTGACCTCATACTCCAGATAGATCTGTCCTACTGGTAGCTTCAGCCCTT
This sequence comes from Tenualosa ilisha, assembly GCA_015244755.2. NCBI lineage: Eukaryota > Metazoa > Chordata > Actinopteri > Clupeiformes > Clupeidae > Tenualosa > Tenualosa ilisha. The sequence goes on from PYXC01001490.1 coordinate 1,009,877, forward strand.
CTCTCTGAGTGTAATGTTTTTGTTTTTTTGTGTGTGTGTGTGTGTGTGTGTGTGTGTGCGCGCTATTGCAGATTTACTAGTGTGCTGGCTGCAGATTCTCTATCATGGACCGGCTTTCCTGTAT